>QLNU02015003.1:1575015-1619735 GCA_006491805.2 Dysdera silvatica
CACTGCGCCACCGCAGGGCCGCCCGTCGGCGGTGATACGGCTGCCATTCTCTCGAATGTTGTCCTCAATGTCATCTCCTTTCTTCTGGGACGCAAATGCAACAATCTCTTGGTTATTAAAATTAAGCTCAGAATCATCGCCATTGAGCCATTTTGGTCACAATCCCACTTTCCCACAATCCCACTTTGGTTAATTTCCACAAGCCACAATCCCACTTTGGTTAATTTCTTCAAATCCAGGAACGTTTCTAAGAGGTCTTGGAAATTATCATCACCTTCTTCTTCTTCTTCTTCTGCTTCTGCTTCTTCCTCCTCTTCTTCTTCTTCTTCTTCTTCTTCATCATCGTAGTCGTCATTAGAAATCAAAATTCCGTGTAACAACTTATCCCAACGTTTTACTACGAGGGCGAATCAGAAAGTCTTTGCCCCTATAATTCATCGTTGCACGTGAATTGCTGTCCTGCCAGGAACTTCTTCCGGGGACTGAAAACGTGGAAATCACTAAGGGCAAGGTCCGGACTGTATGGTGGGTGGTCCAGACTCTCCCAGTGAAATGACTTGTCGGCGGTTCTGATTGCATACAGTCCGGACCTCGCCCCCTAGTGATTTCCACGTTTTCGGTCCGCTGAAGAAGTTTCTGGCAGGACAGCAATTCAAGTGCAACGATCAAGACAAGACACCAGTCCGAAGGTAGTTCCACAGTCAGCCGGATGAATTCTACCAGAGGGGCATTTCAAATTTAGTGCTGCGATGGGACAAATGTCTGAACCGGTGTAGGGACTATGTGGAGAAATAGTGTAAGGTACTAGAATAGTACGTATATTTGTAATTACCTGTACGTACCTTATTTTGGCTAATAAAAAATAGGGGCAAAGACTTTCTGATTAGCCCTCGCACAATGTCGTCAGTGTATCAGCCCGGCAAGAAGACGAACAATGACCTCTTTTCTAAAAGACGGTTAATATTTGGATAGTAAACAGGATATCAGCCAGCTCATAGTGACGAAGATAGCTATTATCCTAATGTAATCTCTTAGTACTATCCCAAGAGATTACATTATCCTAATGTAATCTCTCGGGATAGTACTAGCGTCAGTACTAGCTCTAGTACTTGAGACAGGATAGTGGAGATTTGAAGAAGGGATATTTACTAGCCCACTAGGTTGTTTCCATCGCTACATTTTTTACTAGATACTCGCTTTGGTGCCAACTAATAAAGTTCATGTCTCACTTGCCACGTATTAACTTGTTTTGTTTATGAGATGGCAGTGCCATTTTGTGTGTAAGCCAGGGTTTAAGCTGGCTCAAAACATGCTGTCGCAAAAATGCTAAAATGGGTAAAAAAAGTTGTAGCAAAATGCTAAAAAATTTATAGCAAAATGCTAAAAAATTTATAGCAAAATGCTAAAAAATATTAGTTGCTTTCGTTGCTCGAAGAATCTTATCAATGAAATTATTTATATCAACGATGCTTAACAGTTGCTGCTAAGAATTTTGAAGAGGAAACAAAAAGAAACAAGAAAAGATCGCTGAAGTGCAAAACGGATATTCTGGAATCGAGGAATCCTGTTTTCAGAGAATAAACTGTGGTTAAAAATGCCTGTCGCATTTTCGCGATGGGCACTAATTTTTTTTTCGCATTTTCGAGCAACTCGTCGCATTTTGCGAAAAATGCGGCTGCAGCTTAAACACTGGTGTAAGCAACTCCTATCCTAGTTTCAGGATAGTTAAGTGAAGGGGATAACTTCTAGGCTGAGTGATTATTCCAGTTGTTATCCCAAATGTGAGCTAATATTAAAAAAAAATTGGATAAAACGTTTCCCATCACGCTGATGATTAAATTCTAAAATTTTACAGGGATTACTATGTAAACAAAGATGAAAAAGCATAGAACAAAGAAGTATTAATTAAACATTATAAAAGAAAACTACAATTTCACCATATCATAATATAAAACATAATATGTATTTCATAATAATAATCATCACTCTAATTTTAATAAGAGTCCAGAAAGAAAAAAAAACAAGTCAAGAATCAAGGATTCGAATTTTCAAAGTTTCAATAAATATTTTTTTTTATTATAATTGACATTTTTGTGCATGAATAGGAGGCTCTACCCACTCAGGGTAGAGCCTCCGCCCGGCAAGTGGAAGGTCGTGGGTTCAGGTCCCACCGAAGGCAGAAATATTTATTTTCTTTCGAACGTTTCACCATCTAATCACGCCATACCATCGGCGTTGGTATCACTACGCCAATAAACGTTGATTGATTGACATTGTTGTTTGATTTAATCTGCGTAGTGTTCGATTTATATAAAATAAATTTTTGTATATGTCAATTGCATATTTGGAGTGTCAAAATCAATTGTACGAGTAGCTAGTACAGGTTAGAGTGATATTGTCATATACTAATATATTAAGTTCTCACCATCCTCAAAAAAAAAATCAGCGGCACGATTTTGAACATCACAAGGAATACCAATACGAAACTCTCCTCCATTTAACCATCAACGTCCGAAATATGGCACTAATCCATGGGATTACGAATTAATCCACGACAGTTTAATTGCTAAATTTATATTTCTGTGTAAAGGTATTTAATTAAATATTTGCTGTAGTTGGTATTGAATTGTGACGTTCGATATTTCTACGTGTCTTTATTTACTCGTAAATTATATTCATTCCTTCTCTGAGAGTTAGCTAACGAACGGCAGCACGATTTAATTTTAAAAAGCAATTCAAAAGCGTGGAGTTGGCGCAACTATTGAAATTTCAGTGAATTTTAATACGATTGCTTAGTTCTTCGAATAAACTATTTCCAAAGACAATCCTGAGAGTATTAGGGAGATTAACCCGTGTTTTGAAATTATCTTTCTTCAATAAGCGCTTTCATTAAAAGTAACTTAACGTCTTAGTTTATTGCCCAAATATTAAACTAAACGGTAATTATCCTCTAATAGTCTACAATCTAAATGATTTATTTCAACCCTTTATAATTTATTATATCGTTATTTTATTATTTTATTATTATTGTTTTTATTATTATTTTATTATTATTTTTATTATTATTTTATTATTATTTTATTATTATTTTTATTATTATGTTTATTATTATTTTGTTATTTTTTTATAACACAAAGCTCTAGAAATAAGTGTGATGACATCTACAAAACCCTAGTCGATGTCACTGTAAATTATTATGAAAAAATCAATTATCTAATTGCAAGAAAATCGAATGTTTTGTATTTCAAAACGTGTTGGCATCAGTTGTTTTTTTTCAGTAAATATATGTCCTGTAATTTATTTTAGGTTAAAAGTCAAGTAAAATGTACGGTTTCGTCCCAATACGCTTTCGGAGGCAGAATTGGTAAATCCAAAAATAGTTCTTTGCAACGTTAATATGATTAGTGATAATCATAAAACGTCACTTCTTACGGTTTCAGACGTGACGTCATGATATAAATGCTTCTCAGTTGCTCGTGGGTCCGGGTTCGATTCTCAATGAAAGAAGAAACTGATGAGCATTTATTTCGCTGCCCGTATAGATTTGGCGGATCCAGCGAGGGGTGGAGGGGGCGATTGCCCCCCCCTAGGGTTAAATAGAAAAAAATAAAGACGATGAAGAATATTTTATGTGTTGTTTGTTACGACTGTAATAAACAAAAGTCTTACATTGGCGTCCAAAAATCAGGGATGTAGTCGGGACCTAGCGCAGCGTAGAGGCTCTAAGGCAAAATTTTAGGAAATCATACATTTTAAAAACAAAATTCTGTTCAAGTTGTAAATAAAAAATATGTGGATTCTACAATTTTATTAAGAAAATTGCTTTAGAGCAATGACCCTAAAATTTTGAATAAATCAACTAAGAATCGTGGGAATTTAAAGGAAATTATAGCTTGGAATAAATATCACAAACTGCGTTCCGAAAATAGAAAAAGCCACAATGCGTTGTTTTGACACAACGAAGGCGGCAAGGAGGACTTTTGGCTATCTTTTTCAATTGTTTTCTTTATTTTATTAGCTCACTTCAGAGGTGCATTTCAGATTAGTTCTGCTGGGCACATGGGTCTGTATCACATTATTATTATTATTTTAAGCTTATATGCCCAGAAGCTATATGTTGTAGGCAGTGTGGGATCCAGAGGGGCATTTGGGGGTGGTCTTCTTGCAATGCCAGCTTAATAACCCACATATAATAATAATTTCTGCCCCTATCAGATTAATGGGCTATTGACGGGTTGCGGGTTCCTTTTAATCCCCCCGTGAATCCACCCCTGGTTTAGAAGAGCGCTGGGTTAGTTTTCTTTTTTAGGACTACACCACTGGTCCAAATTCTCCAAGTCTTCGAGAAATGAGAGCAAGACGTTTTTACACAAATTTACACGTTTTCAATAAGTGTTGCGGCTTAAGGGCTAGGTGACCCGGGCGACTGCCCTGGTCCCCGTTTGGACCAAGACGCCAATCTGAAGTCAAGTTCAAATTTTTTTAATTGACTCAACAGTAGAAAATCTCCTTAAAGAGATTTCCTCCAGACCATCATCTTCCAGACCATCACAACATATGGATGTGAAATCTGGACTATGGAAGGGGCCTTACAGACGCAAACTGAACGCTTTGAGCCATGATGCTGGAGAAAGATCTTTCGGATACGAAGGCCAGTTAGTGTAAAATCTGGCAACAATAAGAAGATTGATTGATTGATTGATTGTTTGGCTTTTTTATGGCGCAAGAGCATCTGGGCTATACTGCGCCAAAAATATAGCGCCATTCAATAAGAAGACAACGATAGCTGTCACAATCTAACGTAAGGAAAATTATAAAAAGAAAGAGTTTTACTTTTAATCGTAGCGGTGGTGGTTTGTTGTCGAATTCGAAAGCGGATAGAAAGGCAATGTTTGGCATCTTTGATATTTTCCCCTTTAATATGTACCATATTTGTTTGTTTGTTTAGGTGTTTTATGGCGCAAGAGCATCTGGGCTATACTGCGCCAAATACCATATTTGTAAATAAATGTATGTTGTTAAGGTATTATTACCCTCCGCAGGGATAACACAATTGCCAAATATGGTCAACACAAGAAAGCCTCCGGGGCGAGAATTTTGTGAGTTTTCGTGGGGGAATTTATTATACTATAATTTTTGCCACCCACGTATTAATTACAGCTCAAACTAGAGCTTATGTAATTTTGGAGAAAAAGAGACGCTTTCCCCATCCTGGATTCGAACCAGGGTCCCTCCGTTTAGCCCGGAGTGTCTTGGACCGCTAGACGAATGAGGACAGGAAACAACGCTCTCTTTCTCCGTATGTAAAGGTGTTAAGGTATTATTACCCTCCGCAGGGATAACACAATTGCCAAATAAATATATGTTGTTTCATAAAGGGAGTATTGATTGGACTTTTCTGCACCGCCAACATCTCTCCAAGGCTGGATAATTGAATAATACCCTATACCAGAGATCAGATCAGTCGAGCTATTAAGTTATTAGTCCGAAATCGTCCGGGGATCTCTGCAGTTAGAGTCATAAACAGGGAGGTCCTGAAACGCATCAACCCCGTGGCACCGCTGGAAAGCAAGGTTACACAGTTACGATCTTTTGCAGTCATGTCATGCGTACAAACTCACTAGAAAAATCCATGATGCTGAGAATAGTCCCTGGGTTCAGAAGGAGAGGCAGGAAAAGAACTCGTTTGCTTGACATCATCCAAGCCAACGCAAAATTGCATATTGTACAATTGAAAGAGAAAGTTCTGGACGGAACCGCATGGAGGAAGGCGCCATATGAAATCTCCAAGGGTCAGACACGACTGAATAGTAACAACAAGAAGAAAATATAATTTTTATAAATTATAATGAAATTCTAATTGCCTGAGTTCCAGTTATCTGAGTCAGTGAATTAATCCAAGTTCTTTTACTTAGAAAGCTATTTGAACTTATGGTGAACGAAGTAGAAATTTACTTGCCCTCTGTAATACAGGTGTACCAAATCGCTCACTGAAAGGAACGATGAACGAATTTGCCCATCTATTCTGAACTAGAAGACTCTTTTAGTGAGTAGGTCATCGAACGGTTTGATACATCGCTGCTCTGTGACGTCATGCTAGTAGATTGCAATAATTTTGGAGGTTTCGGAATCGGTTATCTGAATCTACCCCCATTCTCAGTCGGTCCGTATAATTTATTAAAATTAAATTATTAAAATTAAACTATTAAAATATTATTAAAATTAAATTAGTAAAATATTTATTAAAATCTTTATTAAAATAAAATTACTAAAATAATGGATAATTGATTCTGTATTTACAGATGTTAACAAAAACAGAAATTTAAAGTATCTCAGCCAAAAAAATATGTAGAGGGCAAAGCAAATAAACTGTATTTTGGACCCAAGTTCTATAATTAATCTATAATCTCTTTTATAACGGTGTAATTCCATGCACTTAACTCTTAATTGCACAATTACATAACTTGTTAACTATCATTTGTTGTACTAAATTTTTTTAATCAACATTTCTGATTACACATGCTGACTTTCAGATATTATTTTGACTCGAATTTTTTAAAACATTTCATTTAATAAATTTTTATCCAGGTGTGTATCGCAATTTTCTCAAATGAAGCCCATGAAAAGCTCTAAATAACACTAATACTTCCTATTCATTAATTAGTAAAATGACGTTCAAACTGTTTTTAAGGTATCAGAAAGTTTCTACGTTCCTCTGCCAATGCTATACAACCCAACTCTTTATAAGGAGCATGATTCAGAACTATAAAACTCTACTTTTTTCTTGCCAGCTTCACAGCATTCTGGAAGAGAATCTCGTAACAAGCTATGGCTTTATATTCTCTTCCATTTCTAACCCAAAGCCTAAAAATAATTTAATATAGATCTTCTCTTACATTGCCATACCCTTTTACTGGTTAAGTTCGTATCACTAAATATTATATATCGGGGGTGGAATAAAAATAATTATTATTATTATTATTATTAAAAACAGGCACGTAGCCAGCCGCTTTTTACGGGGGGCTTTGAAAGTTACAGTGGGCTCAGAAAGCTACAGAGGTGTATTAAAATTCGTAAATGTTTTTATGTATTTTATTAATATATTTAATAATACTAAATATACAAGCAGACTAATATATTTAACGTTAATGAATAAATTTCTTAACATAAATTTTATATTGAAAACTTATAAATTGTGGCATACCTCTCTATGATTCCCTCTTAGTCTCATTATAAAGTATATAAAGTATATAACATAAAGTATATAAAGACTCAAACCTCTGTATACACCTCTATATACAAACTATATACAAACCTCTATATACACAAAATCTACCGTAGAAAGCTATTTCGAATACATCTTTAACGTCAAAGAACAATTTCCATTATCATGTACAATTTCGTACAAAACAAAAAATTTAAAATAAAAGTCTACAATATTTGATTTTGAGAAAAAGTATTTTCCAGGAGACTCAGCCCTCTATAACCCCAGTCTGGTTACGGCTCTGACTACGAAGTATATAAACTACAAATATAAAATTTACAAATTATGTAAAATGTATAACATATCAATTATACAACATGGAAAGAAGGAGAAACTTCTAAAAATTCCAACGCCGAAGAGCCAAGTCATAAAAGCGAAAAAATGCATATTCCGAAATTTGTCCGCGCAAGCTTCTTCTGCTTTTATCTTTTGAGAGTTTGCATATTTAGTTTAATGTCTGCGGAAGTCCATAAATTCAATGGAATCTAGAAATCGATGGGCGCGAAAAATTAAGAAAGCTCTTGAAAAATACTGCTCAAATATAACTGGCCTTGATTTTATTTAACTTTTATCCATAAAAAGGACAAGAGGAATGTAAAAAAAAAACTTTAAACTTTTGTGAAAGAGGAGGAAGTCATTCCAGGAAAGTGGAGAAAATTAAGACCATTTAAGGGTTTGCCACATACCGAAAAAATGAAATTTTTAAAAAACCTGATAGCTGAGAAAATTATTCTTTTCGAAGCGATTTCATTTTGAAGTTGACTACAACTTTAGCATCTGGCATAAATCCTCAATTTCTGCCAATTACGATTTAGTTGCAGTATAATTTGGCACGCTTATATTGTACCTAAATCACCCAAAAATACGAGGGAATATCATCGACACTTGCATATTTTATAATGTCCATTTCAGGTATTTCTTTTGAAGCCAGTCTATCAAAATTGTTCTCCTCACCAGCCCCCTCACCACGCTCTTTACGCTCATATTAAATTCGTGCAAACTATTTTAACGAAATCTTTGGAAATGTTTTGATGAGAGCTATACAAAAGAGTTTAACAAATATAAAATTTTTCACAAAATCGTTTCATTTATGTGATAATTACAATAAAAATTTAGAGGAATACGTGGTGGCGTTATTTTGTTGTTAATCCCGAACTGCGCAAAATGTCACCAGAAGAAAGAACTGCTGACCACTTTCCCCTTTGTTTTTACAACATGCCTTTCGTTCGTTGATCACTTATGAGCTAATAAACGAACGCGCAAATAGGCTACAGGTGCGACATTTTATCGCCTGTTTTCATATTGTTTCTACTTCAAATTTCAAACAAGTACAGTTTATGCGTGGAGAGGGGATGGGATTACTTACATACAGGGTGATTCAGAACTAATTAAACAAACTAAAATGGGAGTTAAAGGGGTAAAAAGCCATATCTGGTGCAATTCCATGTCCGCAAACGAGCCAGTTTGGCTGTAGGGCGTAACTACTGTTGGCGTCTATCTTGTTGCCACGTACGCCATTATAGTATTTAAAAAAATTTGTTATACATAATTTAAGTGATTGAGCTAATAATATAGTAGAGACAAAGAAATCCGGAATTCCGTTTTCTGATTTTGATCTGTGTTACTGTTTAGTGAAAATAAGCCTAAAACTGCCTTTTTTTTAACACACTAGAAAAGAATTGGGAACTGCCAAGTATGTATAACAGGTGAAGAACATCAAAATAAACGATTTTTATTCGGTACCGGTTTTACCTAAAATTAGCTATTCGTGCACTACAGTGAGCTTAGTGTTTCCATCCCCCGCACCCAAGGTTTTCACAAATGGCTACAATGCGCCATTTCAAGAATTTTTAAAATTATTTAATGTGAACAGACATCGGGCTCTCTCTCTGTTTGATGCTATTATTCGCCTCCCCCCATTTCACTTTGTTCCATTAATTATGAATCACCCTGTGTATATATATATATATATATATATATCATCATCATCATCATATTCAACCATTATCTATCCACTGCTGGATGAAGGTCTCTCCAAATGCTTTCCACACAAGTCTATCCTGGGCCATTCGTTTCCACGTCACCCCAACCTGTTTTCTTATTTCATCCACCCATCTAGTTTGAGGACGTTTTCTAGGTCTTCGGTGGTCTCTTGGAATCCAGTTCAGAATTTCTGTTGTCCATCGTTGATCAGTTCTTCTTGCAATATGCCCAGCCCATCGCCATTTCAGCCCTTTTACTTTAACAATGATGTCCTCTACTCTAGTTTGCTCTCTCACCCAAGTGTTTCTTTTTCGATCTCTCCTAGTTATTCCAAGCATGCACCTCTCCATGCTCCTTTGCGTTGTCTGTAACTTTCGTATTGCTCCAACTGTTAGACTCCATGTCTCTGATCCATAAGAGAGGACTGGCAATACACACTGGTTGAAGACCTTTCTTTTTAGACACAAAGGCAATTTCCCCTTCAGGATAAAACTGTTTCTTCCAAATGCACTCCAGCCAAGTTTAATACGTCTGTTGAGTTCTTTCATAATGTTGCCATCCATTGAAATCAGCTGGCCAAGGTAAATATATGAATCAGCAATTTCTAGCTCAATGTTGTCAACTTGTATTTTTGTTTCCTCTACAAAATTATTGAACATGATCTTAGTTTTTTGTAGGTTCATCTTGAGTCCAACTTCTTTACTTCTAGTTGAGAGCTCCTGTACCATGTCTTGGAGTTCTAATGGGTTCGTTGAAAAAATAACAATGTCATTCGATGAGTTGATCGCCACGTTCATTCCTTTCCCCATATCCGTATTTACCAACCGATGTCTCTCCTTGTTCCTGTTGTCCAATTCTTGCATTGAAATCCCCCATGATGAGCTTGATATGTTGTTTCCCTTTGGTGTGTAACTCTTTGATTTCTTCATAAAATTCTTCAACCTCTTCGTCGGTATGGCTTGATGTTGGTGCATATACCTGTACTATTTGAAGTTGGTATCGCTGGGTTAGTTGAACAACGAGCCTCGCTGCTCGATCTGATGTACTTTCAACTTCCAGAAGACAGTCTTTAATTCTTTTGTTGATTAAGAAGCCAACACCACTTGTTCTTCCAGTTTCCGTTCCTCTATAATAAAACAAATGTCCACTTTTAAGTTCCACCAACTCTTCACCTTTTCTTCTAACTTCACTGAGTCCTACAATGTCCCATTTGATCTTGTCTAGTTCCTCTTCCAATTCCTGAAGTTTTGCTTCAGAAGCAAGGGATCGTCCATTATACGTTGCCAAGGTCAATAACAAACGGCAGCCTGGGCCATTCCAGTGATTCTTAGCACCCCCTGCTTTCATGCCACACTGACCGCTGCCTTGATCAGGAGCACTCCAGCACCTGGAGACTAGGGGCCATGGTTTCTGGTGTGTCAACATAATGGAGGAATTAGCCATAATTTCACCACGCTGGCTAGACGGGTTGGTGAATTAGCCCTCCCCTTCCGCCTTTCTATCCGTGCAGCAAATATTAATTTGCCACATAAATAGAAAGCTCAGCCTGCACCACTTGAAGGCGGGGTAGGACACTAGGTTACTGGCCTGGCCGGTTCCACACATCGTCACATACGTTCAGCGTGTGGGTCTCCTTCCAGTTAGATACCAGCAACCCTTTTGCAGGCCATATATATACAGGCTGAGTTTAATCCACCGCACCTCCGATACATTTTTGAAATCCTTATGTTATTATAAGCCTATTTGCAAATCATTGTTGGATCGGAAAATGGAATTTTATATTTTTTTGTTTTTTTAATTTTTTCGAGCGGATTATATTTGTTGATTCAGCCAATCATGGGTTAGGGGAGGCCAACCTTCTTTTCAAGATTTCACGCCCATTTGACGAGACATTCGACATGTTAAGCCAAATTAGTATAAGATTTATTACGGCAGTATTTCGTTCCATTTTTGACGAAAAATAGATTTAGTTACTGGTTTTATGACTATTCAACACGGAATAGACCGGAACTGAATGATTTCATATTTTGGATAGAAACTGAATACTCAATAATAAATTAGACAGGGCTAATTGTAATAAAGGTGTAATCTGCAGCATTCTCCAAGAAAGCTCGCTAAATTCTTAAATGCAATTTTCAAAAAAAAAAAAAAAAAAAAGTTTGGCTGACATTATTTCGCGAAAACATTCACTTGCCGGATTCAAAATAAAATGAATGCTTCTCTTATGCACAAACTGAATTGCAACTTGCAATGTGATTATAAAAATTAAAGTAATTTGTTTTCTGCTATGACTTTCAGAAATAAAATAAAAATAATATAGAATTTCAATTTAACGAATAGAGAAAAAAATAACTTTACAGCTACTTCAAAATCTAATACGTTTAAATTTAAAAAGTTAACGCTAGCTCTGTATTACTGAACGTATTCTAAACTTTTAGAATACATCCCGCGTTCGCTTTTTCACATTTTTCGACCAGCTTGTTATCCCGCCGCGTGTTGCCAAAAGGGTTGCAATTGGCGCTATTTTAACTACCTTTTAATATTTAATTTCTCGATTTCCATGGGAATATAGCTGCTAATTTTCATACATTAAGGATTTTAATGTGTCTACATTAAGCTCAATTAAATTCGTTAGATTCGGCATGTGAGCTTTGAGGGTGGGGGTTTACTTGTGAGTTTTCCTGATTTTCTCAGTCTGTAATGTAAATACGAGCCAATCTCCTAAAAATTGTCCAGTAAGGCAATCCCCCCTCTCTTTCCAAAGGGGCGGTGACTATACGCTCCTCCCCATTTCCCAAATCCTGCGATAACTTGAGAAAAGCAACAAAAATTGAATATTATATTCAAATTTAGCCTTCTTATAAAGACCGAAGTATAGGAGGGGGCAACATAGGGTGAAGTCCAGGCCCCCACCACAAATAATTAATAGGCTACGTATTTTTGTACGAGAAAAAGAGGAATCTTGACTTTGTGCCAGTGGAACTCGTAACGTGTCTTATGTTCAGTGTATCTATTGGATAAAGTGAAAGAAAATACAATGTTTCAGTAACGTACGCAAACATTTTATAAGGGGTTATGGGTGTACTAAGAGGTGGGGAGAGTTTCGACAATCAAAATTTAATTGTATACAGGAAAACAAAAGGTCAGTGGGGTTATGACCCCACCAACCCCTGCTCCCGGTGCTATTACAAATAGTTTTTATGTTACAACTACCAAATATTCAGGGTCGGACATTAGCTGGAGCCATTCTCCCCTCTCCCAAACCAACCAGTTTTTAAGCACAAAAAGATAAAAGTACTACTACTGCTAGGTTGTACAAAAAGTGCTCACGAACTTGATTTACAACTTTGTAATAATTTTACAAAAGTCTCTGATTGGAGCATAGCTTGCTTATCCTCTGCCTACATACAAACGTGCTACGTAAACTACATACGGTGCGAAAGTCGCCATACTTTCTTTCCGATTGTCTCCCAAGGGGGGCACAGACCAGGCTGCATCGTTTCAGAATTGGCTGTGCATTCACCAACAAGTACCTCCACCGCATTAGGCAACTCCCGTCGCCTGTGTGTCTCCAGTGTCAGGAAGGTGCTGACGAAACACTGGAACACATTCTTTTGCGGTGTCCGGCCTACGGCTACCTCAGGGAGGAGCTCCTTCTCGCCCGCCGCCGTTTAGGCCTCGCCTCGCCACCAGGTCTGTCCGACCTCCTGGATCCCACCGGATCCCCCCGCCTTCGCGCTGCCTCCGTGGCTGTGCTAAACACCTTCCTTTCCGGTCTTGGCCGGTTCCTGTAGGTTACTCGGCTGGCCCATGGGGGTGTCTCCGGTCCTGCTGCCTGGGCCGTGGCCGTTCCCCGTGGCGGCCCCCCGGCAGCTGGTTTCGGTGTGCGTTGAATGACGACTTTACGTGAACGTGCATCTATGAATGCCGTGTTGATTGGCAATCCATCTCCCCCTCAGCCGCCTCGGCGGCTGATTACGCTGTTCAAGCGTCCTGTCTGGGATTACAGCGCCGCCACCTTCGGCGGCCACCAGTCCCACCCACCCCCTGCAAAATACACCACCACACATACAAAAAAAAAGGGCTTCGGAACCATTGATTAGTTGTAATATCATCAATCAGATAATAACAATTATTAACGCTGTATTAGGGTAAAAGGTCACTAAATTAAAAATTTACAGGACGGTGCATAAGCATTCCCAGAAAGTGGAAGGGGGTGAGGTTTATTTCAACCCACAATCCAGAATATTAACCATGTTAAAAAAAATGCACGTTAAAATCTAGGCGATGGAGGTCAAACCTCTGAGACCATCCCCTCAACCGTTAGGATAGGCAAATATTCTCTAGTGCATAATATTTAAAAACTGAGGTTTTTTATATTTATTAATTAAGGAGAGATTTAAAAAATAGCGATATGCCGCCAATTCTAATAAACTGATCATTCTCGCGCGTAAGAATATTGTAAATTTTACTTTCGTTGTTCGTAACACGGTGAAGACAGCTTGCAAAGTCGCCAAATTGGGCTTACCCTTTTTCTGATAGTATAGAACCAATGAAAAGGTTATCTCGGAAAAATAAACAACCCAGTAGTTACTCGTTAGCGCCTATTGGTGAAACTAGTCCAATCAGTGAACAGATGGCTATTTCAAAAATGTTTCTCTAGTGCGGTGGATTGAACTCACCCTGTATATATATATTTCTTTTCCTTTAATATTCAGTATTCGAAAAAATACTGCCAATATATACAGATTGGCGCCAGCTTCAGCATTTCCAGTTTCCATCCACCAAACGATTTTTGGGTCGTAACTCGGTAAAGAAACCTCTTTCGAAAAAAAGAAAAATCGTGTTACTTATTTTAGTATACCCTACCACCCCTTAAAGTCTATACACGTGGTAACCGAACACCCTGTATATATATATATAGAACACATTGTAAGGATGAACAGAATTGTTCTGTGTATGATTGAATCCGTTATTTTATTGATGAGCAAAATTATTCAGTTGATCATTTGGGTGGGAGGGTGCTGATTTGTCTGAATGGAAATGGATGAGACAGTTTGAAAAATTAGTCTGTCAAATATATTATTTACAACTGACGTTCATAGTCAAAAATACTCATGTTATATGAATTTTAAATTAAGGAGAGCCTCACTCAAGAACTAATTTTAACGTACTTCTATAATCGGATAAAATCACTAAAATATACATATATTAAACACATTACCCTTCACTTTAAAATTTAAGCGGAGTGCAGGTCTATTTATTAAAAAGTATGAAATCATTCATGGAACAGAAGGTTAAATTGACGTAGAATTAAACACTCGAATGTTTAAAAACTAACTTTTTAACTCCCAATGAAATGCAAATTGTTAGGTTACAAAAATAGCAAATGCTGCGCAAAGAACAATAACAACTTAATAAACATAAACGAAAGCAACTTTTTAATTTTGCATACACAGGAGAACTTTGAAACTGTGAAAAAAAAAAAAAGTCAAGGGTTTCAATAATAATTTTAGTTGAAACTCCCGACAGAATTTCTAAATCTTGAAGATATATATTTTTCATCGTTCTTATTACAAAAGATGAAGGTTTAATACTTTATTCGATGAAAGAAAGATTTGTAAAAGCACATGAAAGGGAAGGATTTACAGAAACTTCCAAAGAGATGTCTCAAGGATTTGTATCATTATAGAACAAGTCATCTAAACAAATATATACCCTCACCCAACCTCAGGGATTTGAAAAGCATTTGACAAAGGCATAAATTTGTTTTTGAAATGCTCTAGATTAAGGAAGTTAGGAACGTGAAAACAACGAAAAGTATGGGAAAAGTACAGGGCGGGAATTTCTAAAAGGGACGACGAAGTGAGGGGTAAAAAAAGCAAGGGTTTGAGAATATCGATTTCATCAGTTACATGATGAATACTTAGTTTCTTCAGTTATAAAATGAATACTCAATTTTATCGGTTATAAAATTAATAATAAACTTCATAAGTTATGAAATGAGTAGTCAATTTCATCAGTTATAAAATGAATACTCAATTTTATCGGTTATAAAATGAATAATAAACTTCATAAGTTATGAAATGAGTAGTCAATTTCATCAGTTATGAAATAAATACTCAGTTTCATTAGTTACAAAATAAGTATTTAATTTCATCAGTTACAAAATGAAGAATCAATTTCATTAGTTATAAAATGAATACTCAGTTCTATCAGTTACAAAATGAATACTCAATTATATCAGTTACAAAATGAATTAAGTTCAAATCAATGAATACTCACTTCAACAAATGAATACTCATCAAATGAGTATCTGTTCAAATAAATGAATACTCAATTCTATCAAGTTACAAAATAAATACTCAGTTTCATTAGTTACAAAATAAGTATTTAATTTCATCAGTTACAAAATGAAGAATCAATTTCATTAGTTATAAAATGAATACTCAGTTCTATCAGTTACAAAATGAATACTCAATTATATCAGTTACAAAATGAATACTCAATTCTATCAGTTACAAAATGAATACTCAATTCTATCAGTTACAAAATGAATCTCAAGTTCAAATCAAATGAATACTCAATTTCAAATCAAATGAGTACCCAAGTTCAAATGAAATGAAATACTCAATTTCAAATCGAATCAACACTCATAGTTGTTGTTGTTTTGGAAGTTAATTACACGTAAAATTCATACAATACTTAATCAACAAAAATTACAAGAGGGACGTAAATTTATTCACGTTTTCATGGAATCGCCGAAATTGTTATGAGATTTAGGAAAGTATTTCATGGGTTTCAAAATGCCCCAAAGTCTGGGGTTACTCTGTCACTAGCCTTTTCGTCGAAAGGCTATATTAACTAAAATTCAGCTAGAAAAACTGCTGAGCAATTCACCGAAAAGTTCCAAATAAATTTGGAAAGGTGGTATATATTCGTAATATAAACCATTTGATACACGTGTTCAATATAAACCATTTGATAAATATCTCCATCAATGGGCCCAGAGAAGAAGGAATTTGATTTTAAGGCTGCATGCCATGCATGATATAGACATTGGTAATGAAGAATCCTGTCAAAGTATGAAAATAATTGAATGACATTGCGTGGAGTTGGCTGCTTCTGGCCAGATTCTCTTGTAAACATTAAAACAACTTTTCTGATTCGGCTAGAATTTTTAGATGCAAATTAGCCGAAAAGCTACAAAAACTTCTTTGGCAACTTACTGCCTGCCCAAAGTCTGTGTCATAGCAAAACTTCATTAAATTATATTCAAAATCCTGTTGGATACAGTTCCGCTATATCCATTTATTCCTGCTGCGGCGTCATGGTGCTTCCGTAGCGAAAGACAACCGCCTTTATCTCAGCTAGGTTTCGGCTCGATCCCCCAAATAAGCTGCTTTGGATGCAGCCGTATCGTTGGGTGATATCAGTCACTTGCCATGGAGCCTCTATGCTAAAACGACTGACAGACAACAGCCTTTATCGGGTTGTTTAAACCTTCCCTTTCAAGATATGTCGTTGCCAAAAAATAAAAAAGGAACTCCAAAGAAAGCGCCTTATAGTAGTGTTACAAGCAACGGATAGATAAGGATAAATTGTGATAAAATTTTCATTGCATAAGGATTTATTATTCGATGGAAACACTATCGTGGTGGTCACATGGTAATACGCTCTAAATCCTTCGGTAGCGATGCAATCTGATGTACGATACAGACCCGTGTTACATATCAGTCTAATTTTATCTCGTGTCAGACTGAATATACTATATTTCGCAATTATGGGTCTAATTCGCATACTTTTGTTTGATAATGCAAATTGCTTGCTAGCGTTTCAGTGTCTGAACCCCCACGGAGACGATGTTGAGTGAGTCTTACCGTGTGAGGTCTAGCATTATCATGTTAATAAATAATCCCATCCCTATAAGACGTGATAGCGTACGCAATCACATTAGCTGCAGATAGCATCCAAGAACGAAAGGAGGAGAAACGCTGATGTGACACCTCTAAATCTAAGCAAACAACAAAGCAAAAATGAAAGAGATGAGTGTCAGTTTCTCAGCATTCTATTCCTTTTGAAGATCAAAATGTATTATCTTATAAATCACTATATTTCAGTTCATACATTTAAAACTACAGCTACCACGAATATTATTATATATAGTAGTATATTTAATATACTACTGTACTATATGTTAGTAGATTTAATGGAATGATTTGTTAAATTACATTTTTAATATGAATTATGGATTTCTATTATTTTATCTTATGATTAACATAAAGACTATAAGTGTAAACATAAAATCATTGTACAGTAGTAGCAATTAATCATAAGTAATCAATAATTAAATATAACATTATTGTACTTATCATATGCTCACAACATATAAATATATTTACGATAATCATCTATTACACTTACGAAAATGAAATTATATACTCTAAGGTTTTTATATTATATCGTGTAGAAATGTCTATGATAATTGCGCAAAGAAGCATATTGTGCGTTCGCGCAGACCTGACGCCTGATACCGTTAGCAGACGGGTTAGTCCATTGCAGTTTAGGGAAGGGCGTCTTGCCGAAACTGGTTTTTCGCGCGGGAAAAACCAGTTCCTCCAAGACGGCCTTCCCTAAACTGCAATGGACTAACCCGTCTGCTAACGGTATCACGCGTCAACTGAGTGTGAATGCACAGTAGTTAAACTTACGATGAATATGTTGTAAAAATATATTTCATAGCCGGTACATTCAGTGTATTTAGATTTGCACTAATTATTATTAAACAAATATATATTTATAGTAATATACAATATGGGATATTTACGCTCCACAACGATTAATTGGCTCAGATTTTTAAGGCAAATTGCTGCTAAGCTTCGATTTTGGAGGTAATTTCTCCTATTTACAATATCTCGTATTTACTGTCTCGGAAATATGATAATAAAGGGTGAACGTGTCTATTTTATATTTTTTTAGATATAAAATTGCCAATTACTTTTAAATATTTTAAAAAAAGGTATTAAATTTTATTTTGAAAGGAACTAGCGCTTTTCCTCCATGCATTACTCAATAAAAAATAGCAAATCAGCCCATAAAAATCACGATTTCTCATTTGTCAAAAACTATTTTAATTTACTTTATCTATTAAACTCTCTATGATATTTCCAGAATCTCCTTTACTTTCTAATCAATTTCATTCCAAGCCGAATAAATTTATTATGTGTGGTATATAATAACGAATTATCTTTTTCGCTTTCCAAATATTTTCATCTTTTTTTTATACTTCATAAATATACATATTAATAAGTTTTGCGTCTCAAAATTAGATTAAAACGTAATTGATGACTCTAAACCTAGGCTTCATAAATTCCGATCGAAGTATATTTCAAATTACACTCAACACTGGGCAGCTCTAATTAAATTTGATTAAAAACACGTTTTGGGAAACATCCGTTCAATTTTCGTTCGCTGAGATTAATTTGAGTGACATAATCTATTCCGATTTTAATAATAATTCAAAACACTAAATGATTTTAATTCGCTATCCCACAAATAAGCTAGTTTATGTTTAACAATAGCAATCATCGCAATATTTACATACGTAAGTAATAGATTTCACGTGAAAAATGACCTTTATTCGGCGAATATATTTATGATCATAAATTGAAAATTCTAATGTTAAATCTAAATATCGGATTTATTTTTATTTGATATTTTCTAGCACAAAACGGACTGTAGATCTTTGGAGGCAGGACCCCAATTACTTATATTAACTTCAATATTATTTTATATTTATATGCTTTCATATAATTTTCTTATTATTAGAATTCACATCCAAAGTAAAAACCAGCATCGGTATTAATCTTAAACCACTGAATACTTATGAAGCTATGCAAACATGAATTATAGAGCCAAATAAATAATAAGCAACCAGATAATTATAGATTATAGCGCCAGATTATAGATTATGGAGCCAGATAAATAAATAATAAGCAACCAGATGAAGAGACAGGCAGATACATGTAGGCAAATAGGGGGACAGGCAGGCAGATATAAAGGAGTTCTGTCCATTCATTATTTACATATTTAGACTTGTTTAATGTATACATGTCCACTTATACATGCGATTTTCATCCATGATGGTAAAATAGATTCGGAGCTTTGATGTTCAGGTTGCTACTTCATTCCACTTTAGTAGCTGTTTTATTCTATTTTAATAACTGCTTCATTCTACGTTAATAACTGATTCGTTCTATTTTAATAACTGATTCGTTCTACTGTAATAACTGGTTCATTATATTTCAATAAGTACTTAATTCTGATTTTAATGGCTACTTCAATCTACTTTAATAATTACTTAGTTTACTTCAACAACTACTTCAATAAATTTTACTTTAATAACTACTTAGTCTACTTCAACAACTACTTCAATAAATTCTACTTTAATAGCTACTTCATTCTACTTTGATAACTACTTATTCTACTTTAATATTTACTTCATTTTACTTTAATAGCTGCTTAATTCTGCTTTTGTAACTATTTCATTCTACAACAATATAAATCAACGTTTATTGGCGTAGTGATACTGGCGCCGATGTTAAGAAGCGGCAAGATGGTGAAACGTTCGAAAGAAAGAAATATTTCTACGCCTCTGACCCACATTGTGGGTTCAGGTCCCACCGAACGCAGAAATATTTATTTTCTTTCGAACGTTTCACCATCTAATCACGCCATAACATCGGCGCTGGTATCACTACGCCAATAAACGTTGATTTATATTATTGTTTAATTTAATCTGCGTAGTGTTCGATTTATATAAATGATACTTCATTCTACTTTAATAACTATTTCATAGCGCAGACTTTTTTTTTGTAACGCCTGCAGAAATATTTTATTTTAAATAAAGATAAAGCTATTAAAAAGCTGATGTTTTTATTAAATCATGTAATTTTCAGTGCATTTGTTTTCCTTAAGAAGATTATTCATTAAGTCCTCTGGAAACAGTTGTCAATATGTTATGCCCCAAAATCATCAACTTCGTATTAGTTCTCCGTTATCTTCTTCTGACTTAGTTATTTCTAGTACTTGCTGTTTATTATACGCCCGTTCAGGGGCGTACTGGGTCGCCGGTCCGCCCTCATGGCACCCTTCGATAATCCGAGGTATGCGCCCTTTGAGCGGACCCACTCCACCCCTGCACTCGCTCATTGAAACAAGGCAAAGCACACATGTTCAACTTGCTGTGTGTCAGAGAAACTGGCTTAAAACCGTTTGATACGTTGGTATAAGATTTTTATTTGATAGATGAAACGTATAGTAACGTACAAAAGGAATGGGCATTGATATTGAATCATAACCACGATCGGAAAATATCCGGATTGCAAATTTAAAACTTGAAATGCTTCATTCCCCTTCGCTGAAAGGATTCTTTTAGAGTGCGTATCGTTCAAAGTAGGAACTTTAGCTCAAATTTCAACTTAATTTGATAATGTGACCCATAAAGTCGGCTTCCACGTTTTCCACGTTCGGAAATTTTTAGATTTATAGAATTTAGAGACGAGAGACGCTTCAGAAAGAGCATCCTAGCATCATGTCCTTTTATGTACATTTGAAATTCGTGGACTCACATAAAATCGTTATTGAATATAACCTTGTGAAACGTAAGAAACTTTGCGAAGCTTAAAATTCGAACGCTACTTCCTTAAACTTTATTTCAAAAGTCATATCGAATAGTTTACTTTCAAAAGTATGAGAATATCCCATGCAATATGTAGTAGTATTTTGTAGCTAAAATATTATTTTATTTTACGATAGCATGTCAACCATCTGCATAAACAATTTTAGCGATAATAAACTTAAATATAATATTTGTAATGATATTAGTTACGCCAGTGTAAAGGAGTTTTATACATTTTACATAAAATTTTTAGGTTTAAAAGGACTTTAAAAACAAAATAAAGAAGAGATTTCAATGCAAATAATTATGTAATGATTTTTACATTATATTTAATAATTAATATTAATTATTGTAAATGAAATGTAAGTAAAAATAAATGTTATTATATAGTTTTATTAATTATTATAATAACTGAAATTTCGACACAGACGTAAAATTTAAAGACGATATTTCAGGAACTAACGACTTCCTAAATGTGTTTAATTAAATTTTACACCAATAACGAAATAACACATATTATTTGTTTATTTTATGTTTGTTTGTTTGTTTATTTATTTATTTATTCGCCCTTAGCAAAAAGAAGCAGTATTGAGCCTAATTGTAAGCACCCATTTTAGGGGTAATTCGTAATACAATTTTCGGAATTAAATTAGCAATTATATATACATATACTCAAGACTCTTAGCGTCAATTAAAAACACATTACACTGCTTTTGACAAACGAGTTGTTACAATTACTTCACTAGGTTTCACTGTGACATTCACCCCACGCTTCAACTAATGAACATATGGCATGTTCTGCATTTAAATAGTCTAACCCGATGGCGATTTTGCATTTACGCAAAGTTTTTTTTTGTTTTTGTTTTTACTTTTTCAGGTTAGAACGTTTTGGATACACAGCAATTTTTCGTATATTTCACGTTTGTTTATATTAAGGATGCTCCAACACAAGTTATTTTTCTGACTTTTCTTTTTTTTCCCCTTTAGCTAGATTCTTCTCTATTGGGTTATAATTTTCTTTTATTCTATTTTTTATTCTAATTTTTTTTATTCTATTTTTTTTATTGTAATTTTTTTATTGTAATTTTTTTATTCTATTTTTTATTCTAATTTTTTTATTCTATTTTTATTCAATTTTTATTCTATTTTTATTCTAATTTTTATTCTATTTTATTCTAATACATAATGTGTGGCTGTAGATTTTGGAAAAATTAAACACTTGTTTGGCTTGTTAGAAATGTATTTGGTTTTGAGAACGGGGGTACGTGCTCTTATACAGCGAAGCATATTCAGGCGTAATGTTAAACGTTATACAATTTTTAAAAAACGAAATAAACGTTTTTTATATAACCTAAAACTTTACATCTATCCACTAACAATAAGTTCTAAATATTTTTTGCAAATACATGCATAAATTCTTATGAAATCAAATCAATAATATTTTTGTGCGAATGAGGATTATTTATTAATTTTCTTTTGGCGACACCTTTAAAATACCATGCATCCCTGCTGTTAATAAAAAGCGCATCAGAAGCCAAATTTGGCGAAAATAATAGCCTCTTGTCGCCAAATGTGATGGGGGCTAAAAACTCACCCCAGCAGGATTCAAATTAAATTTTTTTTTTAGTTTCTTATTGAAACGTTTATACTTTATTATAAAACTAAAATGAAGCACATTTTCGATTCTCACTTTGTGTACTCTACTTGTTAGTTCCATTTTTGATAACATTGCTATTAGTTAAAAAAAAATTTCCTCATAGCTATAATGTCTCCACATGCTTACCATTGTTCCCAATGATAGTGTGAAAACAAAAATTTAGTTCCATGCAGGTTCGCTCCAAAATGCTAGGCCCTGCATTAATGAAAACTTCGTTAATGCTCTCTTTGGTCATATCAAGGAAGTTGCATTTATTTCATGAATAAAAGGAATGTTTTTTTGCACATGTTTCTGAAATTTCGTTGCATTTTTATTAGTGATTTCGTCTCCATAAATCATATTGCACAAGCAGTCTCCTCTTGTACCGATGTCACTGTTGTTTTTTGTGTATTTTACATTATATGGACGCACATGCGCTGTTCGTCACGTGAAGACATTCTAACTACTCAGGAAATAATGGTTTAATGGTTAGCTACTTAATTGGAGAAATAATTAAGTGTCTAGATATTGTAGTTTCGATGTGAATAAAATTTGAAATTGTATACTTCTTTCATGAACACATTGTATACTTCTTTATGAACACATTGTATACTTTTATGAACACATTGTATACTTCTTCGTTAGAACACATTGTATTACCTCTTTCATGAACATAAATATACTTTCCATTGTATACCTTTCATGAACACATTGTATTACCTCTTTCAGAACACATTGTATACTTTTCTCTACAAACACATTGCATACTCTTTTCATGAACACATTGTATGCAATTTTGCCTACCAACTATGATCTTTAAATGTAGCTGTTATCATTTTGCACAAGCCGAGTACCTTTTTTAATCTTTTATGAATTTCGTTTTATTTTTTCAAATTTTCTCACTCCCTACAAAATTCTTGCTGGTAAAATATTCTTCTTGCTGTTGTTTTGTTGCTACTGTCCTTGAAGAACATGTATCTTCTCACTGTCGTAACCCCCACTCCCCCCCATGTAAAGATTTCTTCACAATTCCCATACTTTCCTTCTTCTTGGGTGATCTTCCTCTCCGTCCATTTTTCCTTTGCCCAGCATACAAATATCATGGAAGAACCACATGCTGTGGTGGTCAAGGTATCGCGAAAACAACACAGAGATCGCCGGTTTGAACCCAATCCAAATGCGTGACATATTTTTTTCCTCTCTCATAAGTTCCAGTATGAGCCATGTGAAAGTGGACTGTCAAATGCTTAACTATATATAAATTAATAGCACTGCACGCTGTAAAATTAAGGTCATTATACTCAGTACACTGTATAATCGAATTGATTATATCATTATAATCCATTACATTTTACACTGCCCACTGAGTAATTACGCATACATTACGCATTAAATCATTATACCAAGTATACAATATACATAGCCTAAATACTTCGGTTATACAGCGTCCAATGGAAATAAAGCACGTGAGGAAAACCCGTTAAACGAAAGTTCACGTGCCGTTTCTCAGCATTTGCGAGGACAGTCCATTTGCCAACATCAACTAAATCGCCTTTGACATTGACGAAGCACCCGTTTTGTAAAAAGTGGCTGGGCAGTGGATTTTGTATCATGCGAGATCCGCTTTTAAGGTACGAAGATGTAGCGAATGCCCAAAACCTTTATCTTAGACGTCCATACAATGAAGTGACGACATCACGAGGAAGGATTCATCCTATGCAATCCGCTATAGCTAAAAGAGATATTTGGCGACGTAAAGTATTTTATATTTGAAAGTACAGAATATGATCTCAACGTTGAAATATCCAACACGTGTTCGCAAAACAAACATAAACAATGGATCGTACTCAAAAATTTCTGGAAGGAAATATGTTTATCCCATTGTCAATGGTACAGTTACCATACTTCTATACATTGGAACTTGTTTATGATTGGTTGGATTGAACATAGGCCGCGCCCAGAAAATTTGTATCTGAAACAGAGGTAAAATGGCGCCTCCTCCCACTAAAACATCAATTTACAACACTGATATTTTAAATTATGAATTATACAGGGTGTTTATAAAAGAAGTATACAATTTCAAATTTTATTTGCATCGAAACTACAATAGCTGGAAACTTAATTCTTTTTTTAATTACGTGGCTAGTAGTCGAAGTTTTTTCTGCATAGTTAAGATGTCTCCAGGTGCATTCTATTGTTCTTTATAATAGTGTGTAACAGGGGTTTATCCAGGATTCATAAACTGGGGGTGTACAAAAATTTTAAGGGTGTGTATTAGCGATAATAGATTTTATTTACTCGGTGTATTCATTAATTAATTGACCGATATCTATTATTTCCTTTGCAGATATATCGATTAATTCAGCATAAGGATCGATTGAATCGATTACTTGTATTTTATTATCGCCATTTGATTCGATATACAGAAACCATTGTGAGACTGAACTATAAGGGTATGATTATTTGTACTTCTTATATTCTCATTTACGTTATGCTGCCTAGAATTTGCAACATGTGGTAACATTTCGAGTTATGACCATTCTGAATTGAGGTCGAAACAAATGCACATTCTTAAGGCTAAGTATTGACAGGCAATTAAACTGTTTGATTGCATGTGCAACATCCATGGACACTTGTGAATGTACACTGACCTGCAACTGTGTGATACGGCGATTAAATAGCATTGGATAACAGTAGTAAGCGCGCAACGACGGGCAATTAATTGCAAAATCAAAATTGCATAGGAAAATCTGATAGATCTGAATCATCTGATGGCGTGAATTTTCTCCGGAAAAATTTGTCGGTGGGAGGCTGATTTGTATGTAACTGTTACACACAAATTACCGCCTCCGCCAAAAGAGAATTTGAATAGCACCTCTGCTTTTTTCTAACTACAAATGGGACAGTTTAATCTAAACAGGAAAAACACATTTACTAATCATGAAATTCGACGTACATATTTCAAACATTTCGTCTTCCCTTCCGAAGCCAATTTACATTGGCTACAGTAATGCATTTAAACAATTCTTTAGTTTTCTCTTACTTTCCTTTCCTTGGATTTTTATCCCTTCAGCTAATATTTGCATTAGGACGTCCGCAAGCGCTGGAAGAAGACGACACCTCTCTGATATTAAAATTCGACTTGGCTGAAAATATCTTTTCAACACATGCTGTACCAATAGGTAGCAACAGTAGGCGTCAACAGGGTTTTAGAGGGTTGCCAGATAGTCGAAGTGAAAACGAGCCCATTTCAGAGAAAAAGAGCGCAAAAATCAGTCAAATTGTTGCTGTTCCCAATTCAGCTTTCCTAATACCAAATAGCGCTATTTACAACCGTATTTAGTGATTTTTAGCTAACTCAAACGATTTTAGATAATTTTGCTTATCTTCATTGGAATTTCACGTTTTGTTTTGAAAAATTAAATGTGCGTGGCAAGACGCCAGTCATAACGATCCGATGTCTGGGAGAAGGGAGTGTTTTTTTTACGGTGGGGTGCTTAGGTGTTGGGAGACACACTCAATGGGGTGTTTAAATTTCATTAAGGGGTGTATCAAAAAGTCCGGAGGGGTGTTGGGGGTGTATAAATCCCTGTTGTGTAAACAGAAGTCTATAGTTCCATGAGCGTTGGCTGGATGTGCAATGTCGGATGCAATGCTGGATGTGAAATTGGATGTGCAATGTCGGATGCAATGCTGGATGTGCAATGTCGGATGCAATGCTGGATGTGAAATTGGATGTGCAATGTCGGATGCAATGCTGGATGTGAAATTGGATGTGCAATGTCGGTTGCAATGCTGGATGTGCAATTGGATGTGCAATGTCGGATGCAATGCTGGATGTGCAATTGGATGTGCAATGCTGGATGTGCAATTGGATGTGCAATGTCGGATGCAATGCTGGATGTGCAATGTCGGATGCAATGCTGGATGTGCAATTGGATGTGCAATGTCGGATGTTACACTGAAGAAGACTTCAGTAATGCACTCTTTAAGCATAATAAGGGAAGTTAAATTTATTTCGTAAATAAAGTTTTTTTTTTTCTCTTGTACACGATTTTGAAATTTCGTTGCACTTGTGATAGTGATTTCAGTACCATGAATCATGTCGCTCCCGTATCGATGCCATCGGTGCTGTTTTTGTTATCTGCAACGTTCTACGAACGCACTTGCACTGTTTTTCACGTAGAGATTATCTAACTATTCAGAAAAAATATCGACTTTTTTTCTGTTTGTTTGTTTGTTTGGATTTTTTACGGCGCAAGAGCATCTGGGCTATACTGCGCCCAGAACTGTTAGTCACTGACTGTTAGTCACGTAACTAAAAAAAATAATTAACTTTCTAGCTATTGTAGTTTCGATGCAAATAAAATTTGAAGTTGTATACTTCTTTTATAAACACCCTGTATATCTATTTTTTAAAATTATAATACATAAAATCCTACTTAAAACGACAATAACATTCCATGTTAACTTATTTAATACCCCTTTAAGCTTTTAATTTGACGAAACTGCTTCGTTTGTCATACCTTGGAAGGCTCTGGTAGGACACTTTGTTCCATTCCCCTTTATCCAACAATTCTTTAAATAAATTGGAAGGATCATATATACATTATATGTATACAATTTGTTTTCAGAAATATAAATCGTTATTGTTTCGGTCTGAAATTAGGAGTGGCACTTTTGAATACCTAACGTTCATATTGGATGAGAAGTAAGAGTCCGTGAAACAGATGCAAGACAGGGCATTAAAGTGATGAAGCACACGTTTAGAATACTGATGAAATCCCACAAAAAAGAGAGAGGTAGAGAAAGAGAAACTCAAAAGAATAATATACTTATGTGTATGAACGCGAATGATGAACGAATGCAGTTGGAACTAAAAGAGAACGTAGAGTGTAGAGAAAATTCACGTCTAAAGAATGTTTGATGACATAACCTTTAGGATGGTTTCACATCATTCGCCTACAATTGTACTTGCGCTTATTCGTGAGTTTAAAGGAAAGAAAGTGCAGTGAAGATACACGATTGATTGAAATGGAGACGTGTGTAGTAAAGAAAATTTGAATGGTGAAAACCCATCCTAAAAAAGGAAGAAAACAGAGTATCCGTTACAAAGATGGAGGAGAATAAACAAATCAGCAAGAGATGGAGAAGAAAATGAAGGTTAGCAATGAAAATAAGAGTTTGCAAGAGCATCGAGAGTTTGGGCCTTGCAATCGATGATATCCAAGAGCGGACGGAGTGCGAACTCCGATCCGATAACGTTGATATCTTGTAAGGACGAGGAAAAAGAAGACGTATTTTCTATATTTACAAGTAGAACCTGCCTAAAAGGACCACCTTTGAGACTGGACTGTGATGGTCACTACACACGACAGTCTTTGGTATGGGCCTGCCTAAGTTCCTATCAGCTCTCTTACAAAAAGTAGTCACATTATTCAGAGGATCACTTTACCAGATTCCACTTTATATGGTTTTTCTTTCAATGGAAATGCTGAAAAACGACTAAACAGTAAAAGAAAAATAGGATTTATTCAATTCTTTTGAAGAGTAGCTAATTTATGAAATTAGGATTATCCCTCAGCATGGCATCGGGAAAGAGGTGGTCGAGATATGAGACTTGACCTATTCCCTTTCAAGACAAATACGGTAGAGTATACACATGAAAATTATACCACCAGATTTTCAGTGAACGTAATTGTATCGTGATTTTGTCATAATAGTGTCATAATTTTGTCACAATTTTGTCATAATAGTGTCGTAATTTTGTCATAATAGTCTCGTAATTTAATCATCATTCAGAGGATGGACTCCTTCGGAGCTATTAATAAATTCTCAGTATCGAAACAGATATTTTTGTTTGAAAGAAAACTGCTTCATGAGGAAGATTTCAACGCACTCTTTGTCTAGAGAAGCGTGGAGAAGTGCTGAATGAGAATTTTTCTTTTTCTTATTTCTCTTCTCTATTCATTGGAAGATCTTATTAGATGTAGGAAACAATCTTATTTTCTGAGGCTAGTGTTCTCCTGGATGATGTATGCTTTTATCTTTTTGAAATCTGGGAGCCGAAATCTTTGATTCGAAAAAATCCGGCGAATTCTTTGAAATCTTTTCGGAGATTTGTACACATTTCGAGGTGAGTTTTCGTTCCGATATTTTTTTTTTAGAATTGCTATACATCGCTCTTGGCAGTCTTTAGCATTTTCTGAATTAATGAATGAGGTATTTCGAGAAATTGATGATGTGAGGAGATTGTTGACAATTTCCGTGTCGTGATTTCAAAGTCAAGATCAAAGAATAATTGATTATAATACAAATAAAAAAAGTTACAATTTCTATATCATTGTTTGCGAATGGGTATCCTCCATTCTGTCCTTTTTTCTAGTGCTTTTATGGCACAAGGGCACTAAAGGTCATGATGTATCGGGATCTAGTTTTCCAAGGAAGTCCAAATTCTGCTGATGGAAAGAAACTCTAGATTGGTTACTTGTAGACCATGTGATACATGGTTATTTTGCCTGTACAAATTAAAAATAAACAAAGCAATGATGACTACGGTAGCCAGAAAGATGGCAGGTGCTCACGATATCATTAAGACTCGAAACTGTATTCACAGCATGGTAAACAAATGCGCTATCCCTATGCCGCAGTAGATTAGTGGAATGCCTTTATCTGAGGATCATAATAATTATAAACATAGTTTTCTTCAGTAAATTTTATTTTAATTATGAATCTTAACAAATTGCTCAGAACCCAATTCTTATCTTGAGAAAATGATAGGCTTGTGCATTTTGTTTTTGCAGTAGATAATTTTTAACAGCTTTGACTTTATGATAAATTAACATTAAGTATTCCATGTTTGAAGACTGCTAAATTCTTGGTAACTCCAGTTTTGGGACAGCTGAATGTTGAGTAGCTCAAATTGTCGACGGCTTAACATTTAAAAGCCCCAGTTTCGTGCTTCTCAGTATGTATTAGTGCGTTTTAAGACGGCTTAACCGTATTCAGTCCCATTTGCAGACGGTTTAAACTTCAGTAGACTCATTTTAAACAAGTTGAACGTTTAGTAAGTTCATTTTAAAACCAGCTTAAAATATATTAGCATCAGTTTTAAGATCATTCACCTTTAAGTAGCCTCACGTGGTTGAGTCTAATTTCAAAATCTTGATGAAGCATGACTATTTACAAATACATCGTGGCTTAAAGAGTTCTTTAGTCATCGCAGAGATTCTTAAGAACAGTCATGCAACGTAAAAATTAATGAAGAAACAGTGAAATTATCCAATTTCAATTTAATATTCAATGAAAACCTTTCTATATGGAAAACATCGTGTTTACAGCGATGTAGAGTATTTTACTTCAGCGACTGACGGAATTTAATCTTCTGAAGAATCTCCAGAAAGACCATATGAAACACTAAGTTCTGTATACTATAAGTTCTGTACACTATAAGTTCTATATACTATATGCAGCACATGTAGTCTAAAGTACATGCTGATAATTAATTGATAAAGTACATGCTGATATTGGAGATCTTCATCTTTATCTCGCACTTCAATAACGGAAGAAACTCGTTTTATGTAGGTCAGTAGACTTTAAAATGTATTTATAAAAATTTTTTGTCCATGTTGAAGGCTGACGTCAGAGCTGATGATGACGTTGCAATGAAGAACTAATTGTCGATGCAGGATGGAAACTCTCAACTGTGCATAAGAAACATTAAAGACGGGGGCAACCTCCTTAAGCAAGATGGTTAAAATTAAAAAGAAGTGGAGAAGAAGAGTTCATGATGACTATGAATGAAAGAAACTCAGAAAGAGGCTTTCATTCAGTAATGGACTAATATTATCTGCATGTAATGATTATGATAATAACTAGAATGATGATGATGAAATCGAAACGTATCATTCCAGTTTAAGGACATATTTATTTGTTGACTGCAGGATACGAAGAGCAGGGAAAAAATTAAATTCCAAAGTTTTTAAACACCTTTCGCGGTTTTGTGCCGTGGAAGTTAATAATGTAACTAAACGACTCTCAATAAAAAGATTACATGGCCTTAAGGGAAAGAGGAAAGGGCCTTTAAATTTAAGTAAAGTCTTAACGATCAATAAATTGTCCTAAATGGGAAAATAAATTTGGAGAAGTTGGCCGTCTCTGTTGTCTTCTTGGCTAATATTAAGGAGAATTCGCTATGTTATAAAACAGAACTTAACAAATTGAAATTGTCCTTGTGATCAAAATAAGGAAATAATTATATTTCGTAATTTTCTTCATTCTTTTCTGTGATCAATTTACTTTTTAATGTCATTGTCTTTTAACGTCATTCTACACATTGTTCCAAATGTATCCTATTTACTTAATCTACGTACTTAATCTCATACTTGTGTGGACTCCCACAATAGAAACACCATGTTCACTTCGCAGGCTTTCTTAACTGTTGCCACTTAGAAATGCAAGGAAAGGAAACTATAAGTTTAATTCCTAAAATTGGCAAAATGCCAAATGGTTTCTTTTTACATTATGTTTTCTAAATGTACGTGATTTTGCTTTCTGTATCTGGAGGCAAGGGTGTTGTATAATTATAACTTCACTTTTTATATTTGGCAACAGTACGTGCAATTGTTTTCCGAATTCTAAAATCAAATCAGTCTTCAACTTACCATCAAAGTGTATATACGTCTTATTGTAGGCTTCGGCAAAAAACGTGCGAAATTTCTTTAACTATGTATTCGAATTAATTCACTTTTTTGGCGTGTATTAACAAATTAAACATAAACATTTAAAGCTTTTAATAAACATTATTTAAATCAATGGAACTGCTGCATTTCATCAACACTCATTTCTGCACTTGCTTCATTTAATCTCGTACTTGCTTTATTTCAACTTGCACTTGCATCAGACCTTGCAATACTCGAGACGGCGAATATAAAAGGTCAAAGCAAAAAATTTTAAAAGGTCACTAAATCGCTGGACCTTTCAAGGGAACTTCACCGAATTTTGCAATCATACAAAATAAATTTTAATAATTGGTGCTCTAAGGACACACTCAGCAGATTTAGAAAATCTATAAATAAAATCGAAATCAATGAACTTACTAAAAGTATCCCTACTCAGCACAATATATATGCTTGAGTTTTCCTATGCAAGGACATTAAGAGTCATGTTATTCCCTGACCTACAGTTTTCTGAGGAATTCGCACTTCTGTATGGGCTAGAGATCAAATCCCCAGACTAGGGTGAACAATTAGTCGGTAGTGCTCTTTCGTTTTCGCGCAGATGGGAGTCGAACCAGGGATAACCGCACTTTGGGCAAACGCGTTACCACGGCATCATCATCGCAGGGCATTAGCTCAACATAAATACAGTCAGGGGCGGACTGGACAGGTGTGCCCTCATTGGACTCGCGCCCTCCGAAAATCCAAGGTGTGCGACGTTTGAAAAGACCCAGTACGACCCTGGATACACGGGTGCACTACGGCACTTCTGTGGAAACACAAGCATAATTTCTTGCACACTTCTCTGTGTATTTATTGGATTGAAATTCCGGAATGCAACACAATTTGACTAAAAATACTTGCGCTTATGCGGTTTGTATATTTATGGGTATGTAGTCAAGCGGTCTTAAACGACATTAAAAAGATGAGAATTTTTTTAGGTTAAATATTTGATGTACTCATGCAATTTCTGCAGCTATGAGATGTGTACTTACACAGATGCAATACTATACTGAGTACTATACTCTTGTATACTGAGTACTACATTATTGTATATTTAATAATGTGCTATTGCATATTGAATAATAAACATCGTATGGAATACTACATTATTGTATATTTATACCATATGCTATTGTATATTGAATAATAAAATATCGTATGAATGGTATATTTAATACTATGCTATTGTATATTGAATAATAAAATATCGTATGATGAATACTACAATATTGTATGCTGAATACTATAATAGTGCATACTGCGCACTATGCTATTGTATACTGAGTACTACATTATTGTATACTGAGTACTATACTATTGTATATCGAGTGCTAAAATATATTGTATATTGAGTACTAAAATACTGTTTATTGAGTTTATTGAGTATTATACTATTGTATATTGTGTATTATACTATTGCATACTGAATAATATACCATTGTATACTCAGTACTGTACTATTGTATCCTGAGGGGATATTTTTAAAAAGTTCCCAGATTTACGGATAAAGCTTCAATTAACCTAACCTTACCAGGGAATGATACGATAATTTTTATATTCCTGTTCTATGTGGTTTTAGTAGTTAACGTACAAAGCATTTATTACAATTTGTTCGATTCAAATACGAAGAGTGATTGCTAGCAATGTTGATAATTATTACGATAATAAATTAGCAAATATCCACGCAAAATCAATATTAAAAGAGCACTAAATTCGAGAGAGTTAAAAATTTCCAATATCATTCATAAAATAGCGTAGGATAGAAAAAGAAAGCACTGGCTAGGATTTCTACCATATATGCATCTCAAAAAGCCAATTCGAAAGTTTTCGACTTCTGTAAAATTCCACTTCAGCAATAAATCATGAAAAACAATAAGTCGAACGCAACTTGGAAAATATTCAAACAGAATTTTCGGCGTTGGAAACAGACTGCTTTTTCTTTTAACCTTTTTCTGCTCCATTTCTTGTTGGCAATGGTGGTGGTGGTGTGCGATTTGTTATAGAGTGGGATAGGAGCTGTTTTTTTCGGTCAATACCCTTTCTTTTGCGGTAAATATATTCTCAATAAATTCTGATCATTCCTAACTAAAATTTCGAACACATATTTTTCACCCGTGTTTGCTCTGTTTTTTTTTTATCTTCTCCGGTCGGAAAGAATTCCATTTTTTTTCGTTTGAGAAAATGCGTGTTGGATGTTTTGTTGTTCAATTTATTAGGTCTTATTGATTAGGTTTGCACTTTACGATTTGAAGGACATTTCATGGAGGTCTGGTTTCTTCTCGAGGATTTGCTTTGATTCTTTTCGGATCATCAGCAAAATTGATCTTTTCTCAAGAAATTGATAGCAATTTTGAGATTTCCGTTTTCCATCGCAATCTTCATTTTTGGCGCTCATATCTGGCGACATATAGAATTCATTAAATATTGAGATTAAAATAGCTAATGTATTTCTGAAAAACATGTGTTAAATCTAGCTTACATTAAACAGGGATATACATACAGTTTTATTTATTTACTGCTCACGGCTATGGTTTACATTTTGCACACAAGTATACATATTTTTCAAACAATTTTTGATTTTTATACAATTTTTCTGATATATCATCATCATCATCATCATCATCATATTCAACCATTATCTATCCACTGCTGGATGAAGGTCTCTCCAAATGCTTTCCACACAAGTCTATCCTGGGCCATTCGTTTCCACGTCACCCCAACCTCTTTTCTTATTTCATCCACCCATCTAGTTTTGATGGCTCTGCGGTGGCGCAGTGTGGTAACGCGTTCTCCTATTGCGCGGCTAATCCGGGTTCGACTCCCAGCAGTGCAAAAAGAACGCTTACTCAGAGATCTCATAAAGATCGCACTGCTCACTGTAGTCCGGGGTTTGGTTCCCTAGGCCTTAAGAGGTTCGGATTCCTCGGAAAACAGTAGGTCCCGGCGCAGCATGACCACTGTAGTCTTTGAGCCGTAAAACCAAAAAACAAGCAACATCTAGTTTGAGGACGTTTTCTAGGTCTTCGGTGGTCTCTTGGAATCCAGTTCAGAATTTCTGTTGTCCATCGTTGATCAGTTCTTCTTGCAATATGCCCAGCCCATCGCCATTTCAGTCCTTTTACTTTAACAATGATGTCCTCTACTCTAGTTTGCTCTCTCACCCAAGTGTTTCTTTTTCGATCTCTCCTAGTTATTCCAAGCATGCACCTCTCCATGCTCCTTTGCGTTGTCTGTAACTTTCGTATTGCTCCAACTGTTAGACTCCATGTCTCTGATCCATAAGAGAGGACTGGCAATACACACTGGTTGAAGACTTTTCTTTTTAGACATAAAGGCAATTTCCCCTTCAGGATTTTCTCTTATATATATATATATATATATATATATATATATATATATATATATATATATATATGTGTGTGTGTGTGTGTGCGCGCGCGCGTGTGTGTGTGTGTGCAGTCAATTCGCCATAGATTGCCGTCCGAAATTGATCACAAGTAAAACCTGAGTACGCATAACAAGCTCATGACCTTTTAAAGATTTTGTCCGCTAGATGAGTTTTATTTAATAATGTTCCCTAGCATTTACATCAGCTTCTAGTAGTTTTTCCCTTAATCTTTTTTAAATAGTTTGATGTTGTTTACATTCTTTATTTTGATTGGTAAGTCATTCCATATTTTAACTCCTTTATAAGTAATATTATTTGTTTCTAATTCTGTTCTTATTTTGGGTAAATAATAGTAATTATATTTCCTATTTATTTTTCTTTCTATTTCTCTCTTTTGATTTGTTATTATTCCAGTATCTTTATTTTCCTTTATGCTCTCGAACATCTTATTCAATATACAGTAACTGTAGATTTTATTTATTAGCAAGACTTTATATTTTTTTGCAAATGTTTTCCAATGTAGCTGATTATTTTTATTTATTAACTTTATTGCTTTTTTTTGTATGTTATTCAGTAGTCGCATATTTTATGTTTCTAAATTACTCCATATGCTGTTGTAGTAAATAATATGAGCATGTATCAGTGAGTGGCATACTTCAATTTTTGTTCTTTTTAATAAATTATTTCGAAATCGCCTTGATATTCTAAACTCATTTTTTTACTTATTTTATTACTTATTTTATTTATTTGCATATTCCAATTGAGTTTATTAGTTATAGTTGCTTCAAGAACGTCTATTTTTTCAACAACCTCTATTTCTTTTCCTTCGATCTCAATCTTAATATTTCTTACATCAATATCAAATTTTTTATTTTTATTCATACATATATAATATATTTTATTCATATAATATATATTATTTGTATGACATATTTATTATTCATATAATATGTATGTATAAATAAAAGGATTTATGAGAACCAATTTAAATGGAACGAAAAATGCGGGACGCTCAAGCAGTGGCGTAATAAGTAAAATATTACGGGGTGTTCAATTTTAAAAGAGATAATGTGATGCGATTTTAGTGAATCCAACGTGTTTTGATGTTAACTATAGAGCTCGAGCCCCCGAGTCCCTTTTTAACTCTAATGTGCTCTAGAAAGGCCGGATGTGGCGGTGAGGACCTTAAAAATATAGGGTTTAGCGCAGTGGCGAATTTCTAAGTAGGCTACCTAGGCACATACCTAGAGGCGGCACGTGTTGGGGCTGCATCTGAGAATTTAATAATAAATTAGTTATTATAAATTAATTGTTATATTAGTAAAAATTTACTAAAATAAACAATTCGGACCATAGCTTGAGATGTGGTAATATTAGATTACAAATCACACGCAAAAAAATTTAATGAAGAAACTGTTTGTAATGAAGCTTAATATTCGCTTGCAGAGGAGAGTTTGATAAACCCATGTAGCTCAGTGGGCAAGAACACTTAACAGGTTATCAAATGGTTGTGGGTTCGAATCCCACTAGGCATCAAGAAATCATTATTTTGTCTGCGAGTAATTTATCAACTAATTAATTCAAATACTAGAATTCGAATAACGGTGTGAAAAGCGACACACAACATGTTAAGAATACGATAGCCATGTATTTTTACTTTTTTGGAAGTATTCCTTTTTTTTAGTAAGGGAGGAATGGCTCGGCTCTACATGTCCTTTGCCTAGAGGTCTTTAATTGCTTAATCTGGTACTGAATAAAGAAGTGGCAAAGGAAACCTTTAGACTAGGATTTCTTAATTTTTTACCTTTGTGGAACCCTTAAAATTATATTAATGCTCGAGAGGAACACTTATATGGAAAATTTTATATACCGTTAACATATTTCTTTGTTATTATTAAATTTAAGGTTCATAAGACAGTCAAAATTTGCTTTTTGTAATTGCACATTTAACAGAAAGCGTTATGTTATTATTTAACATAAAAAATTTATTGTCGATACAAAAACTGTTCCATTTCTCGCGCAATTCATAATGATACCTCGCTGAGGAATCCCGTTTCGAAAACGTCGCTTTAGGCAGAGAAAAATACTTACAAAAACACAGTCCTCCCATTTATGAACTGCAGCGATGGAAGCTAAAAAAGAAAGTGAGTGGATAAAGGAAATGAAGAAAAAGAATGTATAAGGGAAATGAAGAAAAGGGATGAATAAGGAAAATGAAAGAAAAAAATGAATAGAGGAAATGAACAAAAGGATGTATAAGGAAAATGAAGAAAAAACAAAGGAACTGAAGAAAAAGAATAAATAAGGAAAATGAAGCAAAGGAATGAATAAAGGAAATAAAGAAAAAGAGTGAATAGAGGAAATGAAGAAAAAAATGAATAAGGGAAATGAAGAAAAAGAACGAATAGGGGAAATGAAGGAAAAGGAATAGAGGAAATGAAGAAAAAAATGAATAAGGGAAATGAAGAAAAAGAATGAATAGAAGAAATGAAGAAAAAGGATGTATAAGGAAAATGAAGAAAAAGAATGAATAGGGAAAATGAAGAAAAAACAAACAAAGGAACTGAAGAAAAAGGATAAATAAGGAAAATGAAGAAAAAGAATGAATAAAGGAAATGAAGAAAAAGAACGAATAGATGAAGTGAAGAAAAAGAATGAATAAAGGAAATGAAGAAAAAGAATGGATAAAGGAAATGAAAACAAAGCAATTAAGCATTTTGAAGTTAAGTGGAATGATAATGGGGGAGAACTTCGTTAATTGCAAGCGAAAAATTGCACAATATGGAATCCAGGTGGAGATAAATGCAGGAATGGAGTACCCATCATGTAACAGAGAAGAAATTGGATGATTATTTTGAAAGTTATAAGACAGCTCCCTCCAATAAAATCAAAACTGCAAAGTTCAACACAGAGTCTATTAGAATGAAGTCTCTGAAGACTTAAGCGCGTGCAAGAGATGCTATTATAAAAAAGATAAAGCATTCCACGATGATTTAGAAAATGCATCAGAAATAACAAAACTTCGCGAAATTACTATCATACTGTGAAAATGTAATGATAAAATGGAAAAATCATCTTGATAAGCGTTTTGACACTTTCTTGTCAGTTTCTGCCCCAAATTTTTTTATGCAGTTTTATTTTTATGGAATTCCAGATTCACGTTCACATGTCATGTAATAACATTTCATTAAGTACGTTTCGTTTACATTGACGTTGAAAACGTATCTATTGCAGCAGAAATATCTAACTTTAGATTTAAATATTTAAAACTCATGGAAAAGAGAGCGGTAGCGATACGAAATGACATACTGCCAGTAAATACGCCAAATAATAATAACCCTTGCTTGAAGTCCTGGGAACAAATATGACGTCCGAAGTACGGGTGCTGCGTCAAAACTCATTCGCTTAATCAAAATTCCCTTATATGTCGCTCGCTCTTGCCGAATGGAATACACGTCGAGCTTTAAATTAAACGCAATACCGTACATTTGCCCGTTCAATAATGAAGAGAAGAGAACTTTGAAACGCTTTGGGACAAAAATGAACGTGTATGGATTTTCTTCAATTCTACTGCTTGTCAGAAAATAATAATCCTCCTCATTTTAAATCCGATTTTTTTAAATATGACGAGTGTAAAAAAAAAATTAGAATAGAAACCAATTTCCAAATTTCATCCGATTTTTAACAAAGATGAGTTGAAAAGCGTCGAGTACAAAGCGTTACTCTGTACAATTAAACGTCTTCATTGTCTGCAATTAAACGTCTTCATTGTCTGCAATTAAACGTCTTCATTGTCTGCAATTAAGCATCTTCATTTAAGCATCTTCATTGTCTGTAATTAAACGTCTTAATTGTGCACATTTAATCGTCTTAATTGTATGTGATTAAACGTCTTAATTTTTTACAAATAATCATCCTAATTGTGTGCAAGTAGATATCTTAATGGTATACAGACAAATATAGTAATTGTGTGCAAATAAGTAATTATAAATATGCACAATTAAAGACTATAATTATGTGTAATTAAACCTATTGTGCATAGAAAAATATACAAAATAAGCACAATTAATAATTCTGATTATGCATAGATAAACACATGAAATGAGCGCAATTGAGAATTCTAATTGTGCATAACTAAACCTATTAATTATGCACAAACACCTGAAGTATCCACAAACATCTCAATTGTATATGAAGAAACATCTTAATTGTGCATGAAGAAACATCTTAATTGTGCATGAAGAAACATCTTAATTGTGCATGAAGAAATATTTCAATTGTGCTCAAAGAGACATCTAACTGTACGTTGCGCACAAAGAAGCATCTAAATTAGGCATAAGAAACATCTAGATTAGGCATAAAGAGACATCTAAATTATGCATAAAGAAATATCTAAATTATGCATAAAGAAATATCTAAATTATGTGTACCTGAACATGACAACCTAAATTTTGGGCAGTTAACAAGGTTGTTCACTAAAACAGACTCCTTAAAATGCCATGGAAATTATTTTTCCGATAATTTTATATAGTAATTTGTTTTATTAAATTGCTAACTCCCATTTATTGGAATATACATGATTTACAGTATTTATTTTAATAATTATACAGCACTATTGTTCAATAAATAAGAAATGCAGTAGTATTTAAGTTCGATTTTAAAGAATTTAAAATATTCAACGTTTGATTAAACTCTTTAAACAAGTAAATTTTCTCATTCTATCTGTCACAACTAAAGTAAATACACCGTAGGAATACTCTTAAAAATACTTAACAAGCAAAAACGTTTCCTATTCAACAATTCCTCATTTGACAAATTATTTGAGAATCCTGCGGCGATGCGGGAATAAGGTGCTTATCTAATGCGCCGTTAATCTGGGTTCGGCTCCAAATGGTGTAAAAAAGAACGCTTACGGTCTAACCGTTTATTATGGTTCAGAGTTGGTTTAATAGATTTCTCTTACACATGGTCCATTGCTTTATGTTGGTGCATAGTGGTAAAGCGTTTATCTATGGCACCGTTAATCCGGGTTCGGCTCCAAATGGTGTAAAAAAAAACCTCTTACGAACTAATCGTTGATTATGGTCCGGAGTTGGTTTAAGGCCTTCAGATTTCTCACACACACATGGTACACTACTTTATATTGGTGCGTATTGGTAACGCGTTTATTTAGGGCACCGTTAATCCGGGTTCAGCTTCAAATGGTGTAAAGAAAGGACGCTTAGGTTCTAACCGTTTACTATGGTCCAGAGGTAGTTAAATAACTTCAGATTTCTCTTGTACATGATCCATTGCTTTATGTTGGTGCGTAGTGGTAAAGCGTTTATCTAATGCAAAGTTAATCTGGGTTGGCTCCAAATGGCGTAAAAAAAGAATGCTTACGGTCTAACCGTTTATTATGGTCCAGAGTTGGTTTAATGACTTCAGATTTCTCTTACACATGGTCCAGTGCTTTATGTTTGTGCATGGTGTTAAGGCGCTTATCTGATACACCGTTAATCTGGGTTCGGCACCAAATGGTGTAAAAAAAGAATGCTTACCGTCTAACCGTTTATTATGGAACGGAGTTGGTTTAATACCTTCAGATTTCTCTTACAAATGATCCATTGCTTTATTTTGGTGCGTAGTGGTAAGGCGTTTATCTAATGCAACATTAATCTGGGCTCGGCTCCAAATGGTGTAAAAAAAAGAATGTTTACGGTCTAACCGTTTATTATGGTCCAGAGTTGGTTTAATGACTTCAGATTTCTCTTACACATGGTCCATTACTTTATGTTTGTGCATGGTGTTAAGGCGCTTATCTGATACACCGTTAATCTGGGCTCGGCTCCAAATGGTGTAAAAAAAGAATGCTTACGGTCTAACCGTTCATTATGGTCCAGAGTTGGTTTAATACCTTCAGATTTCTCTTACACATAGTTCGTTGATTATGTTTCGTGTTTATGATTTGTGGTTTATGTTGGTGCGTATTGGTAACGCGTTCATCTAGGGCACCGTTGATCTAAATGTATATGTTATAGTGTAAAATACGTATGGAAGCAAAATACATTTACAATTCGTTTAGTTAATATATAAAGCGAAATCAAACCTTTTAGTGAGATTTATAGCACTGTTTATTTTTAACAGTCCAATCAATATCAGGTCTCATTTTTGATATTGCAATCCTAAGAGTGTTTCCAAGGTGGACGTCAGTTATTCTGGTCCTAACTTTTCATTTTATCAACTTAAGTTTTGGAAACAGCTGTTTGCAGACGTATTAGCGTACGTAGTAGTGGGTGAGGGTTGTAATTCCCTCTGCAACGAAACTTTGTGCGTATATGAACATATGGAGTTGTATTTCTGTAACCCTCCCCACATATTAAACCTGTAACCATACCTTTATGAACTTTCTAAGACATCCTGTGCTCAGAAGTAAGAGCCTCAGAACAATAGTGGCAATTTCAGAGCATGCAGTCAGATAGTGGGGAAGATGTTCATATCAGCATATTTAGAATAGAATTTGATGAGTCCTAAGATGAATTTTTTTTAAATCACTGTTGCACTGCAAATCAATAAAACTACTCCTAATGCCCATATACGCTAGAAAACTGAAGTAAAACACGACTGAGGGAAGACCGCGTATTACTTTAGTTCTTTAACGTTTTAAGATATTTATTACGAAACATAAAAATGCAGAAAAAACAGAATAAAATACATATATTTCAGTCTCAAAGAGAGCAGAGACGTCATTTTTGTGTGAAACAATTTGTATTTTTTCATGAGCTGGCGGACCATGGGTTGAAAACCCCTGGCCTAAGTGATACACAATAGGCATACAAAAAATTACCATAGTGGTTTCTTTCACAATGATAACTTTATAATACTATATGATATAAAATGGTATTACTTTCACAAAACCTGTGTGCTTCCCATTCCCCACGTTCTCATTGTTCCGTGTGTGGCATTTACTGTTTCAATCAAATTAATTTCAGATGTTTTGTTATATATTTTCATTTGTATAAACACAAAAATTGTAGAACTCTATTTAAGATACTTTTTATGAGGCAATAATTGACAGCTCTATTTATAGACATATTTTCAGATACTCCGCCCCCGGTGAGTTGTTTTGGCCCATTTTACTCCTCAATCGCCTTGCGTCACTGATGGAGCGTTCCAGGCCACCCTTTTAGCTACGGCGTTTGTGGTGAGCTAATTGTCTCACAGCAAAATCAGTCAATCAATCAATATAATAATCTTTAATATCACAAATTAAAGTGAAATCGTATTGTAAAGTATTATCACCCTTCTCAAGAATAATACAATGCCACCGGGGCGAGATTTTGTGATTTTTGGAGGAGGGATATTTTTATTACGATAGTAAATTAAAGCCCACCTTCTGAGGCTCATAGTATAAAAAAAAAGGGGAAATCTTCCGCATCCAAGAGTTGAACCAGGGAATCCCCGTTGAGCTCGAAGGGCCTTGACCACTAGATGATCGAGGTCAGGAACAACACACGTTTTCGTATCGGCTACTGTACTTACCGCTTTGTAATTTAAGCAAAATTCGGTTTTAATAAAGATTGCTATTAAAATTGATGTTCATGAACGTCATTTCTTATTTATATGTTTGTGTCGCTTCGTTTCCAACAAGCATATTTCTATTGACAGGCGCGAAATTTAAATTTAAAACCAAAAGTGAAAATATGTTGCCATATCTATAATCATGCTCGCAATCCCGTAATATAAGCACAGGCCTGTTTTAATAAATGTTACTATTAAAATGCCAACTTTTGAATATTTTCTTTCTTTTTCTACGTATGTCGTTTTCCTTGACAGCATGAGACGTAATTAATTAGGCGGAAAATTAAAATTGAAAAACAAAAATTAAAAATGAATTCCCAGGTCTGGAGTCTTAACTCGCTCAGCTATGTCATAAGAACTGGACTGTTTTCACGCAACTGTCTCTTAAAAAGCGTGTTCTTCGAAGTTTTTTACTTTCCATAGGTGTACCAGTGCATTTCACAGAAGCAGACTTTATTTAACAAATGCGAAATTAAAGTTTTAGAATAAAAAAAGAAAAGATGCGTTCCTATATTTGAAATCATATTTTCTATCCTGTTATGTAAAAACATGCAAGTTTTAATAAAGATAACTATTAAAATGCCTGCTCTTGAATGTTTCCTCCCTTCCTATACGTGTATCGCTCCATTTCACAGCATCAGATTACATGGATTAAGCGGAAAATAAAAATTAAAAAAGAGTGAAAAATGAATTCCCATACGGGAAATCGTACTTTCTACCCTGTGATGCAAGAGACAGTCATTTTCCTTGAAGCTGTCTTTTAAAATGCCTGTCCTTGGATATTTTATTCCTTTCTAAATGTGTACCGCTTCATTTCACAGAACTAGGCTGCGTTTACTACGCTGGTAATTAAAATCTAAAAGGAAAATGCGTTTCAATGTCGGGAACCTGCTACCTTGTGATTTAAAGATTGGTATTAAAAAGGTGCTCATAACGTTGTTTTCCATTTATATATGCGCATCGCTTCGTTTCAAAGAATCAGGCTGCGTTTACTACGCTAGTAATTAAAATCTGAAAGGAAAATGCGTTTCAATGTCGGGAACCTGCTACCTTGTGATTTAAAGATTGGTATTAAAAAGGTGCTCATAACGTTGTTTTCCATTTATATATGCGCATCGCTTCGTTTCAAAGAATCAGGCTGCGTTTACTACGCTAGTAATTAAAATCTGAAAGGAAAATGCGTTTCAATGTCGGGAACCTGCTACCTTGTGATTTAAAGATTGGTATTAAAAAGGTGCTCATAACGTTGTTTTCCATTTATATATGCGCATCGCTTCGTTTCAAAGAATCAGGCTGCGTTTACTACGCTAGTAATTAAAATCTGAAAGGAAAATGCGTTTCAATGTCGGGAACCTGCTACCTTGTGATTTAAAGATTGGTATTAAAAAGGTGCTCATAACGTTGTTTTCCATTTATATATGCGCATCGCTTCGTTTCAAAGAATCAGGCTGCGTTTACTACGCTAGTAATTAAAATCTGAAAGGAAAATGCGTTTCAATGTCGGGAACCTGCTACCTTGTGATTTAAAGATTGGTATTAAAAAGGTGCTCATAACGTTGTTTTCCATTTATATATGCGCATCGCTTCGTTTCAAAGAATCAGGCTGCGTTTACTACGCTAGTAATTAAAATCTGAAAGGAAAATGCGTTTCAATGTCGGGAACCTGCTACCTTGTGATTTAAAGATTGGTATTAAAAAGGTGCTCATAACGTTGTTTTCCATTTACGGCAGGCGTGTTGCTTCATTGGCAAAAGCAAATTTTTAATGGGCAAGAAATATTAGAAAACAAAAGAAAATTCTTCCTATGACCGGAATAGTATTGCCATAATGTTATGTAAGAAAATTTAATACAAATTACCATTAAACTGCCCGCCCCTGAACGCTTCCTCCCTCCCTATAGATGTATCGCTTCACTTTACGGTGCATCAGACTGCATTTATTAAACGGGAATTAAAATTGAAAAAGTAAAAAGAATTCCCATGTAGGGTGGTATCGTATTTGCTGCCCTGTTTTAAAACCAGTCATTTCTTTGAAGCTATTTGTTAAAATTCGCGCCTTTGACGTTTATGTCTTTCTATATGTGTGTGTCGCTTCATTTCGTAGAACCAGACTTCATTCATTAGTTCAATAATTAAAAATCTGAAACAAGTATAATAAAAAAAAATTTTTTAAAGTCAATTCCTTCAATGCGCTGCTCAAATAAAAGGGAAGAAAGGGAAAAATTGCGAAAAGCAATTTTGGCGACATTTGGCTGTAATTGGCGGCAAGCATTAATCGCCAAATACACCAAAGGAAAGCAAAAAAAAAATCATTTAAATTTAATTAATGAATTAATATTTGAAAAAACTGTATTAACATCAAGTGTCATCCACTACAAGTTTAAAAAAATTTATTTGAACTTGATTGGATGGATAGAAAGTATTTTATTAACGATTGAAAATTTGAACAAGATATAATATATATAGGGAGAGTGTGAGCTAATAGAAGGA
>QLNU02015003.1:1642474-1663208 GCA_006491805.2 Dysdera silvatica
ACTATCTTTTTTTGTAAAAAGAACAATTTTTATTTTGTTGGTATTTGATGTTAAAAAAATTTTAGCAAAAAATTGCGTAATGATAGGGAGACTGCGGGTCACATTTCTTATTAAAGTTTCAATGTCAGCATGATGGAAGAAGATCGAAGTGTCATCAGCATAGCAGATAGTTTTAGCATTAATGTCAAGGTGGAAGATATCATTAATATAGAAAATGAAAAGCAATGGGCCCAAAACTGATCCCTGTGGAACACCTTATCACTGTTGTCTGATACGTGAGACTTGACTTTTTAATTTAACCATTTGATATCTGCCGGATAAATAGTTTTGCAGCAAAGATAAACCCAATCCCCTGAAACCAGCAAGAGTTAGTTTGTGAATTAATCGGTCATGGTTAATGGTTCAAAAACTTTAGTTAGGTCGAAAAATAAGCCAATGACGGATTCAGAATTGTTAATAGAAGAGTAAATGAAGTCAGTTGCAGTTAATAGAGCCAGTTCCGTAGATTGGCCTTTTAAAAATCCGAATTGGTGCTTATGGATAACATTATGCGACTGTAGGAAAGAAATCCAACGTTTAAATATCGTTTTTTCCAAGGGCTTTGAGAAAACTGAGAGAATTGAAATAGGGCGATAGTTAGAGATTTCCATCCTATCTCCTGTTTTGTAGATTAGTGTGATAATTGAGGTTTTAAGTGGGGATGGAATAATTCCAATAAGAAAGATCAGATTGAACATATGTGCAAGTGAGTATGAAAGAATCTCTGCCACCTCGAATATTACTGTTGGTCTAAATCCATCAAACCTAGTTCCTTTTATATTGTCAATTAATCTTATCGTTTTCATAATTTTTGTGCTTGTAATACGAATAATAAAAAAAAGAGTCATTGACATCAAAACAGCTCTCAAAAGTTTGATTATTGTTAACATTTGACTTGGAAAGTGTCATAGGAAAGTCCGTGAAGAAATCAGTGAAAGCACAACAGATTTCACGCTGATCTGTGAGGATATGACCATTTTCATTTATCTTGATGGCATTGTTTCTCGTGGCCTGAGTTCTTCCCAAAAGCTCATTTATTTTCAGCCAATTTTTTTTTCTGTTCATTCGTATGAAAAATTCGATTGAAATATTTTTGTTTGGCAGTTCTTATTTTTTTATTCAAAGAATTACGAAATTTACGAAATGCGGTAAGATTTGCATGGGTTCTGTGTTGAAGGAAAAAGGAAAAAAGTTTATGATTTTCTTAATGTCTGAAAAAAAAATGGAGTTGGTGATATAGGACTTTCTTGCCTTTTTATTGCTTGAAGAAAGTTCGGGTTGAAAAAAGCTGTTATAAAGTGGTGAACAAATTTTTAAAATTTTTTTAAAGGAGTGTCCAGGTATATCGCTATTATAGACCAGATTCCATGAAATCGAAAGTAGAGCTGATTTAAAACAAGCAGTGTTGTGTAGAGAGAGATCAACGAATTTGTAGGATCTAGGGGCAGAAGACAAATTGGAATAAAAATTTTTTTTCAACAAGCACTATTGGTAACTGGTCGTTTATATGAAATGGGAAAGTACATGTTATGAGCGGATCTTGGTTAGTTATAGCTAAGTCAAGGAGTGTTTGGGAGGTGTCAGTGATGCGCGTTGGTGTTTTAATATAATTATCAAAGCTGTTCGTTATTAGAATATTAGTTAGGAATTGTGAATGGGAACTTTGGAGTGATTGTAAGTCAACATTTAGGTCGCCGATTAGGATTAGTTTCACTTTTCTTCGTTTATGAAGGTTAAGTAATTTTGCAGGAAATCAAAGGATTCATGATCTGGTTGATCGTTTGGAATTCTATACATTGATGAAATGTAGTAGTGTGCAGATCTGATAGTAATAATATCAAAGGAAGAGAAGATACCTGGCCGTCTCTGGATTACATCACTCTTCAAGCTTTCATGGGTATAAATCGAGACCCCACTACCATGACCTGAAAGTCGTTGGATTCAAGATTACCCTGCAAAAAACTAAGATCATGTACAATAATTTCGTAGAAGAAATTAAAATACAAGTTGACAACATTGAACTAGAAATTGCTGATTCACATATTTACCTTGGCCAGCTGATTTCAATGGATGGCAACATTATGAAAGAACTCAAGAAAGCACGCCTGATCGAGAAGAGGCTTCGTTGCTGTTCAACTAACCCAGCGATACCAACTTCAAATAGTACAGGTATATGCACCAACATCAAGCCATACCGACGAAGAGGTTGAAGAATTTTATGAAGAAATCAAAGAGTTACACACCAAAGGGAAACAACATATCAAGCTCATCATGGGGGATTTCAATGCAAGAATTGGACAACAGGAACAAGGAGAGACATCGGTTGGTAAATACGGATATGGGGAAAGGAATGAACGTGGCGATCAACTCATAGAATTTGCCGAAGCTGAAAATCTTAGCATCATGAATTCATTTTTTAAGAAGAAACTACAAAGAAAATGGACATGGAAACACCCCAATGGAGGAACCAGCGAAATTGACTATATACTGGCAAACAAGAAATCAATTATTGAAGATTGCAGCGTACTGAACAGATTTAATACTGGAAGTGATCATCGAATGGTGAGATGTAAAATGCACTTAAATACTAAACTAGAAAGGCAGAAGCTCATTAGGAAACAAGTATGTAAGAGGGTGGATTTAAAGAAATTAAAAGAAAATACCGAGGCATTCAAGTTGGAATTAAAAAATCGCTTTTCTGCACTGGAAGGACTTATTGAAGAAGTTGACATCTCAGAAGCAAATGAAAACATTGTTAAGACAATAATTGAAACTGCTGGGGAAATTGGTGGTGTAATATGTAAAAAGCAGAATAGCAAATTATCTGAGAAGACGAAACAGCTCATGAAAAGGCGAAGAGATATGAAGGTGGACAATCGAAATACCAGTTCCAGGATTGAGTACATAGAACTTTGTAAAACTCTGCGCAAAAGCATGAAAGAAGACATAAGAAAATTCAACTGTGAGCTAGTAAGGAAAGCCATTGAAAATAACAAGAGCCTTAGGGTTGTTAAAGGAAGTTTATCTGTTGGGAAGAAACACATCATTGCATTAAAAGGAGAGGATGGCACCGTAACAAGAAATAGGGAAGAAATACTTAGAAGAGTTGAAGAATTCTACAAAAAACTATATGAAAGTAACAGTGAATTAAACGAAGACATTGAAATAGTCGAAGGAACAGCTCCTAAAATCTTAAAAGAAGAAGTTTCATTTGCAATAAAAAATATGAAGAAAGGAAGAGCCCCTGGTGATGATGGTATTACATTAGATATCCTAAAAGAAGCTGGAGAATATGTAGAAGACATACTTGCAAAATTCTTTACCAAATGTCTTAACAGCGGTAACATACCAAACCAATGGGATTCTGCAACAGTAATTCTTTTGCATAAAAAAGGTGATAAAGAGGATTTGAAAAATTACCGACCAATTAGCTTGTTACCTGCTATTTATAAAATCTTCACAAAAGTTCTAACACATCGCCTGCAGAAAAAATTAGATGCAGCTCAACCAAGAGAACAAGCTGGATTTCGAAGTGGATTCAGTACAGTGGACCATATTCAAGTATTAAGAGAATTAATTGAAAGAACACATGAATATGAACTTCCATTGTGTGTTGCATTTATTGACTATGAGAAGGCCTTTGACTCTATAAAAACATCAGCAGTCATCAACTCTTTAAGATCAACAGACATTGAGGATGTGTACATTGACATGGTGAAACGTGTGTATAAAAATGCAAGTGCAAAATTTCGGTTACATAAAGATACCAAAACTATCAAACTTGGCAAAGGGGTGAGGCAGGGAGATACCATTTCTCCAAAACTTTTTACTTCAGCTTTACAGATGATTTTTCAGCTGATAAATTGGAATAACAAGGGAATAAAAATAAATGGTGAATATTTAAATCATCTGCGGTTTGCTGATGACATTGTTATTTTTTCAACGAACCCATTAGAACTCCAAGACATGGTACAGGAGCTCTCAACTAGAAGTAAAGAAGTTGGACTCAAGATGAACCTACAAAAAACTAAGATCATGTTCAATAATTTCGTAGAGGAAACAAAAATACAAGTTGACAACATTGAGCTAGAAATTGCTGATTCATATATTTACCTTGGCCAGCTGATTTCAATGGATGGCAACATTATGAAAGAACTCAACAGACGTATTAAACTTGGCTGGAGTGCATTTGGAAGAAACAGTTTTATCCTGAAGGGGAAATTGCCTTTGTGTCTAAAAAGAAAGGTCTTCAACCAGTGTGTATTGCCAGTCCTCTCTTATGGATCAGAGACATGGAGTCTAACAGTTGGAGCAATACGAAAGTTACAGACAACGCAAAGGAGCATGGAGAGGTGCATGCTTGGAATAACTAGGAGAGATCGAAAAAGGAACACTTGGGTGAGAGAGCAAACTAGAGTGGAGGACATCATTGTTAAAGTAAAAGGGCTGAAATGGCGATGGGCTGGGCATATTGCAAGAAGAACTGATCAACGATGGACAACAGAAATTCTGAACTGGATTCCAAGAGACCACCGAAGACCTAGAAAACGTCCTCAAACTAGATGGGTGGATGAAATAAGAAAACAGGTTGGGGTGACGTGGAAGCGAATTGCTCAGGATAGACTTGTGTGGAAAGCATTTGGAGAGACCTTCATCCAGCAGTGGATAGATAATGGTTGAATATGATGATGATGATGATGATATATATAAAAAATTTTCCTCGCCCATTCTTGGCGGAAACAGGCTTTGGGACGGGCAGAGCGCCATGTTCCCAAGCCTCTTTTTACATCACTTCTTAATGTGCCATGTCTAGAAACTTCCTGACAATGTGACACGTGTTTAGGATTGTGGCTTTTTGTATTTCAATGTAGGTGTTTGGGTCAATGTTGAGTATCTCCAAATTCGTCGCAAGCGTTTTTGGTACTATCCCTGTTGCTGAGATGACTAACGGGATGATGAGGATCTTTTCCATACCCCATATATCTCGTACTTCATGTCTGAGATCTTGGTACTTGGTGATTTTCGTTGTGTAGGTTGTCTGTATGTTATTGGTGTTGGGTACTGCTATGTCGATTAAGTACGTGGTCTTATTCGATTTATCGACGAGGGTTATGTCAGGACGGTTATGTGGGACTGTCTTGTCTGTTATGATTGCTCTATCCCAGTAAAGCTTGTGTGTTTCGTTCTCATGCACGGTCTCTGGCTCATATTTGTAGTACGGGCATTTTTCTGTCAGAAAGCCAGCATTCGCTGCCAATTTCTGGTGGACTATTTTCGCTACTTGATCGTGTCTATGTTTGTAGTCTGACTGCGCAAGGATCTTGCATCCTGCCATCACGTGTTGGATTGTCTCCGATGCCGCATGACAGTGTCTGCATTTGTCGCTTTCTATGTCTTTTCTCTGGATGAATTTCTGATTGTTCCTTGTTGCGATCACTTGGTCTTGGATGGCTAGCATGAATCCTTCTGTCTCTGGCTGGAGAGTGCCTTTGGCCAGCCAAGAATTTGATGCCTTTTTGTCAACGTGTGGTTGTTGCAGGTCATTGTAGTGCCTGCCATGTAATGGTTTTCCGGCCCAAGTTCTCAGTTTCTGTTCGTTGGCTGTTTCCAGGACACGCTCTTCGGTACTACACAGGTTTAGTGGCGTGTAATTTGCATCTGCTTGTATTATGGCTTGGATGAGTGGCGATCGGGGACTCTTCAACTGGAAGTATTGCCTCATGCTCTGGATCTGCTTGTCATGTAAGTCTTTGAGGTCCGCTTGTCCGCGTCCTCCTTCTTCCCGGGGTAGTGTTTGCCGTTCAATTGCCGTTGCAGGGTGTAGTTGTCCGGCTCTTCTCTGGATGGTTCTCATTTTCCGCTGGAGTTGTTCTAGTTCAGTGTTGGACCATTTGATGATCCCGAAGGAGTAGGTGAGCACTGGTACCGCATATGCGTTAATTGCTTGCGTGGTGTTCTTCCCGCTCAGTTTCGTCTTCACAATGCTTCTAAGTCTTTCTTGGAATGCTTGCGTGAGCTGGACTTTGACTTTCTTGTGCTCCTGCTGCCGTTTTTGCATTATCCCTAGGTATTTGTAGGTTTCGCCCTCGTCCAAGGTCTTCAGTAGTCTCCCGTCTTCGAGTTCGATGCCTGGTAAATCTTCTTTGCTATTCTTCTGTATTTTGCACTTATCGAGGCCGAATTCCATTCCTATGTCCTTGGAGAATGTCTCTGTTATACTGATGAGTTGTCGGAGTTGGGTGATTGTTGGCGCGTATAGCTTGATGTCATCTACGTACATGAGGTGGGAGACTTTATGTAGGTTTCTCTTGTCTTTCTTCAGCATGTATCCGTATTTACTTGTGTTCAGCATCCTTGACAAGGGGTTTAACGCCAAGCAGAACCACTGGGGGCTTAGTGCGTCTCCTTGAAAGATTCCGCGGCGGATGGGGATCTCGGCCGTTTCTATTTTACTGTCTGGCGTGTTTAGCTGTAACCGGGTTCTCCATTGTTTCATGCTGCTCTGTAGGAATCGGATGATTGAGGGATGCACTTTGTATATGCTGAGTATTTCAAGGAGCCACGAGTGCGGAACAGAGTCGAAAGCCTTCTTGTAGTCTATGTATGCGGTGTTGAGTTTTCGCTTTTGTTTTCTTGCTTGTTCCAGGATAACTGAGTCGATGGTAAGCTGCTCTTTACATCCCAGAGTCCCTTTCTGGCATCCCTTTTGTTCTTCCGTCATTAAGTTGTTGCTTTCGCTGTGCCGGCTTATTTTTTCAGAGATGCACCCCGTGAGTATCTTGTACAGGGTGTTCAGGCACGTAATGGGTCGGTATTTCGCTGGGTTACTGGTATCCTGGTCCTTCGGTAGGAGGTAAGTTATTCCCTTGCAGAGGAATTCAGGCATTTTGCTGGGGTCTTCAATTATCGCCGTAAGTTCCTTGGCTAATGGGCCATGGGCGCTGGTAAATTTCTTGTACCAGAAGTTGTGTATGCCGTCAATACCCGGGGCTTTCCAGTTGTGCGTACGTTGGATTACCTGCTGGAGTTCCTCTATCGTGATGCCCGTGTACTCCATCTCCTCTATTCCTCTCGTAGCCTCCATTTCTTGCTGAATCCAGGGGGCGCTTTTGTGCTGTACTTCATTGGACCATAGTGTCTTCCAGAAGGTCTCTATTTCTGCTGGCTTTGGGGCTTCGTACTTGTCTTTGTTCGCTGGGGTCTCTCGAAGCTTCCTGTAGAAGGCCTTCTGGTTTGCTTGGAATTGCATGTTCTGTTGTTTTTTGTTGGTATAGTCTTTGTATCTTCGGAGTCTTCTGGCGTATACACCCAGTTTTTGTTTGAGGGTATCCAGATATTCGCTGATGTGTTTATTGGGCTCTTCGTGTCTTGTATGAATCCTATTTCTCTTAAGGGCCATCTTCACTTTCCTCACTAATTTCTTACTCCTATTTCCCTGCATGTACTGGGTTATTCGCCCTATGCTGCTGCGGAGCTCTTCTATTCTTTTTTGCAGTCTCACTTGCCATGGTGGTTGGGCTTTGTTTCCTCTGTTACTTCGGCCTTCGTTCCTTACTTCGTACCCATTGGCGCGTGATGCCGCTACTGCTGCACAGTATATGGCGGTGTGTATTTCCTGTAGGGAGTTGCTATATATCTATATGAATATATATATCTATATAGATATATATATATATATTCTATATAGATATATATATATATCTATATATATATATATATAGGTAAAGCAATGGTTTGAGACATGAGTGACAATTTTAAATTAAAAAAAAACACATGATATTTTATATATCATATTAAAGTTAATAAACTATATCATTATAATCTTACATGTTTTTGCAAAATAATGAATTGTATTATTTAATTAACAGTACCGAATTTGAAAAAACATTGGAAACCCCGTTACGGAAAGATGTTATTTCATGTCTTTTTTTGCCATTCTGTGACGACACACACATTTTTTTATGTACATTTTTTTATACTGCAGGAAAATTTTCGTACCATTTCAGTTAAAAGTAGTATTAGGCCCTTTTCTTAAAATGACTTACGAAAAACATTTCAGTTTAATATTTTGAAATTGCAGAAAATATTAACCATAAATGTCGTCCTCCAATAGCATTTTGAATACCATGGCTTTACCCATATACGCAATTCCTTTCCATTGTTGTTAAATTCCGTGTATTATGGGCTTTCAATTATTCTATTGTTATTATCATTGTGTGTGATTGTTATCATTTGGTAGTTATTAAAATTGTTGTACTACGAGCGAATCTTTTGTCGCATTGAATTTAAAACTCAGTAAATAATTCCAAAATCTTATTTTTTATATGCTTTTATATAATTTTATATTATTACTATATGTCATATTATTAGGCCGATATAGTATTATACAGTGAAATGCGCTGCGCATACAGCGATAGTCTCATAGCACTTTTTTCTCGGTCCTGATTAATATAGAGTGGGTCAGGTTCAACCTTTCGTCCATAACAGACTCTAATAATCGTAATTGAGTGATTATAATCGATTGCAATCGATTACATTTTCGCGTACTCACATCTGTAATTGTAATTGAATGTTTTGAAGTAGCTGTAATCTGCAATATAATCATAATCACACTTTTAAATTTCATTTAATCATAATCGTTTTTTGAAATTCTTAGGTAGTCGTAATCATAATCGCTATGATTATACTCATAATCGCCATGATTATAATCGTAATCGAACTGATTATTTCTGATTGTGTGATAGTAATTATGATTGTAATCTGTAATCTTAATCATGATTGTTTTTTATTCATAATCGTAATCGAAAAATGAAAATTGCCTGTAATCGTAGTCAAAATAATGATCCAAATTTTGATACTTAGGTAATTGTAATCGTAATCCTACTATAGTAATCGTAATCATAATCCTACTATAGTAATCGTAATCATAATCCTACTATAGTAATCGTAATCATAATCCTACTATAGAAATCGTAATCTTAATCCCACTATGGTAATCATAATCCTACTTTAGAAATCGTAATCATAATCCTACTATAGTAATCATAATCCTACTATAGAAATCACGTAATCACCAATCCCTACTATGGTAATCATAATCCTACTATAGTAATCATAATCTACTTTAGAAATCATGTAATTATAATCCTACTATAGTAATCGTAATCTTACTATAGTAATCATAATCCTACTAAATCGTAATCACAATCCTACTATAGTAATCAGCCAATCGCATTCTACTACCATGTCGTAATCCCTATGACAATCCTACTATAGTAATCGTAATCACGCAATCCTACTATAGTAGTATTAATCATAATCCTACTATAGTAATCGTAATCTTACTATAGTAATCATAATCCTACTATAGAAATCGTAATCATAATCCTACTATAGTAATCGTAATCACAATCCTATAATCATAATCCTACTATAGTAATCGTAATCACAATCCTACTATAGTAATCATAATCCTACTATAGTAATCGTAATCATAATCTTACTATAGTTATCGTAATCATAATCTTACTATAGTAATCGTAATTATAATCCTACTATGATAATAGTAATCATAATCCTACTATAGTAATCGTAATCATATAAACCGATTGTAATCGTTCCTAAGTCTGGTCCATAATGATAAACTATCTACAAGGATATATTTCCTGGTCCCTAATGTGTCGCGTTACAGAAAGATTTTTTTGTATTCCTATTATATTCTGTACATGGAAAAACCTAATGCGTATAGTTAACTATTTATATAAAATTATTTATCATAGTCATATGCTGCACCGTACATTATATTTGTGCAAATTTAATGCTGTTTATTTAACTATGAAGAGAGAAAGGGAGAGACGCTTTCTTGTAAAATTACGTGCAAAAGAACCTGCTAAATTATAAAAGTTTTGTGAACTCGCTTCTCGAAAAGCTAGTCTATGGCATATGAAAACAAAATATGTAAAGAACATGCGAAAGAATATTTATAAAAATTTAAACAAATAACAAAAAACTGGTTAGTTATATTTGGGGGAACTATTTTTGTATGCAATATAGTTTTTGCATCGTTTCCTTTAAAAGGTAAACATAGGTAAAAAATTATCTTCCTCAAGTTAATTAAAAATACAAAAACTGCGCGCAATAAAAAATCCAACGCAAAAACACAGCCGGTTGATAAATAAGCGGAATTTTAAAGAAGATTTAAAATGATGAACGGGGGATGAGCGATGCTCGAAATGCCTATTTCATCCATTTTCTGGAAGCACTTTCCTTTTTCCAGAAGGCCGCCAATGCCGCAATAAATGGCGATAAAATCTTAATTTGAGCTTTAATCAATTTAAGAGGTCGTCGACAAGGAAAAAGCTTCTGAAAGAGATAATTGCATGAATAAATTAAACTACCAAGTCTTGTTTATTCTAAGTCGCTACTTGGCGAGAAAAAAAATTCACCAAATTAATTTAAGCCTTATTAATGTCTTGTTCTTAAGACAATACCCATTTATGATTTGCTTGCGAACTACTACGGCGTGGCGATTTTTACAAAATGGAGAAAATCTCTTTGCTCTTCACTTCTAAAAGTCCTAACTTTATTATTATTAAATTTTTTGTATTGGAAAGTACTATTACTGTTAATTTTATTTATGTAATTGCAGGTACAAAAGTATCTCGGAAACAGTAGGACACTAGCGTAAGCGGGGGTGGGGGGGTATTGACGTAGATTGTAATCCTCATTGCAGTGGAATTTTGTATATCTAACATAGAAATACATGTATCTGTAGCTCAGTAATCTCCCTATTGCGGTTATAACCCCCTTATGAACTTTCTTCATACGCCTATGAAGTGGAGTAGCAATTCAAAAATTATGGAGGATTCAAAGGACTTTAACAAGGATATATACACAAGTGATTGGAGGTTAAGTTGGGGAATGTGCTTCGTTACCTCATGGGGTGGACTGAGCCCTTGAGCCCTTGAGCCCATGAAACAGTCCAATTGAATAATGTTGTTGGACTGTAGTTTCTTGTGGATTCAGTCCTCTTTTCCCCCTTTTTTCATAAGCCAAGGGATGCACTTACACCCCCTCGGGGCGCCCATGTCCTGAGTCCCTTCGTTTTCCACGCCACTGCTTGGAAATACTGTGAATAATTACAGATATCACAAAGCTATTTGTTATAGAATGAAATAGACAAGAACAGAAATCGACAGATATGATGAACGATAATATAAAAGATAGATTCGTCAGACAAAACAGAGAAGGGGATCAATGCAATAGACAGGGGTGATAGAGTAAATTAAAGTGAGAAAAATTCGAGAAATGTCATATACGGTGAAAGAGTCGTTTATAGCAATACTGTCTATAATAGTAATCTGTAGATATCTATCCAATGCCTATAACAATACTTTCCTGGTCTGTAAGCATCACTATAGACAGATTTTACTCTATAAAAATGAATAGACAGAACTGCATCTGTTAAAATTTAACAAATTAAGCAGACAAACACTGGCAAAATATTATAATATAACATATACATATAATTATAATATACACAGGCAAAATATTAAATAAACACATATAATAGATAAGAAATGCAGGAGGCGAAGATTAAATAGACATCGACCACAAATATATTGGGAAAAGATACGACAAACAAAAATTGAATAGATCGAAATAAAAAGGAGAAGACGTAAGACAAACGAAAACAGAAGGAAAAGTAGTTGAAATAGATAAAAATAATGAGGAACATAGTATTCAATTAAGATGCAATAGATAAAAAAGCAAAATATAAAAATGCAAAACATAAAAGTGCAAAATATAAAAATGGCAAATATAAAAATGCTCTTTAGGAAACTGAATTACAACGAAAATGCTCTGCACGTCAATCTACTGTTACAGTTATACTTAGGTGCAAAGTTATAATTACAGGGCATTGCTTTGTTATTAAATTTGGATGGCATAGGCTTTGTCAAACCTTTAGTTTCTTTCCACGTCGTTCTGATAAGACGCATTTTATGTTTACTGTTAATTTTGTCTCTTACTCTGTTTTTGTCAAAATTTGTTTTGGAATAAATAAATGAGAATTTTCACTTGACTTTCTCAATTTCGTGCGTACATGTATGCTCGCGACGTATGAACAAAACAGTTAGTATTCACCATTGACAAAAAAGAGTAAAACCGCATCTTTCTAAATAGCGAGGCAAAGCGTTATCATAGAAGTATCTCCAAAATATAATGCAATTCAAATAAACTGCAGCACAAAAACAATTGGTGACAAGAATTTAAAAGTTACATGTAAGAATTTAAATGTTTAAATGTATTTAAATGTTACAAAAGATTTCATATCTTTAATCCCAAATACTTAACTTTGCTCTCTCAACAGGTGTCCTTTTACAGTGGGGACCCATTTATTGCTCCTCCCTTCCTTCTCACGAGGGTCCATCATGGTCTTCGAGGAGACCCTCCCGATAACTTAGATACTACTGATAACAATTAAAAACTACGTTCATGAAAAATGTATACATTCCCCTATCATCCAAGCAATAACTCAAGTATGTACATCTTACAGCCTACTTAGGCTGTCAGCACAGACAAAGAAGTATACACTCTACATAACAAAAACATATTGAATGCATGGGCTGGTAAAGCACTGCATAGCAGGCATTATAATATACAAGCAGCAAATCCGTATCGATATAAACTCCATAAATGCCTGTTTGGCACAAGAAACTTCGCAGCCGCTAACTGAAGCTTTTACGATCGCCACACAAGACCAAGTTATTGGAACAGCTGATTAATGAAATATATCTCAAATATGGTCAACACAGAAAAGCCTCCGGGGCGAGATTTTTGTGAGTTTATATCTTGTGATAGTGTAGTGTGAGTTTATACTTTGTGAGTTAATATATCTCGAAGAAAATCTGGAACTGTGATAAATACCCGGGTGACATTTAACCACTGAAGCAATTCAGTGTGCAACATAAGGTAAAAAACTATTAACACAAACAGACCACAGGCATGTGAGCAGGTGTCACAAATAATACTTCAGAAACTAACCATTATAACTGGTTTAGTGATAACTAAACTTTTCCATTACCAGTATGAACCGGAAAATATGTTGAGGAACGAAACACATAAGCTGCACCGGGATGGAGCAATAATAGCCGACAGGGCGACTCCGCCCAACCGACCAGATATAACCTAATTAATAAAACTAATAATAATAATAGATAATATATATATAGAGAGAGAGAGAGAGAGAGAGAGATTAATCTGATGACGTAGAACTACGCAGAATACCTAACAAAGAAAAAAAACAACAACGTTTTTAAGCGTAGTTGAAATTTTATTGGGCAAATTTCAACACGTTTCCGACGGACTTAGGCCCTTCCTCGTCAGGAATATACGTCTGTCTGGCACTGAAACACACAAAGAAGTGTTGCCGATTCACGGACGGGTTGTGCTGCCGGATAGATTCCATTTCCGGTTAAAAAGTTACTAATAAGGTCGACTGCCGCCCTATCTATCGGTGATGAAACGCTACATAAGATCAGGTGGGGTGATAGGCAAAGCTTGAGGAATTGAAAATAGGTTTCTCCGAACTTGACTGAAGTATGGAGTGGACCTGTGATCATTTACAATGTCACCGGAGTGTTTACGAATAAAAAATGTTCCCAGGTCCACTCCATATTTCAGTCATGCTTGGAGAAACCTACTTTCAGTTCTTCAACCTTCGCCTACCACCCCACCTGATTCAATGTTGTGTTTCATCACCGATAGATGGAGCAGCAGTCGATCTTAATCGCAACTTTTTAACTAGAAATGAGATCTAACCGGCAACACAACCCATCCGTGAATTGGTAACACTTCGTTGTTTGTTTCAGCGGCAGACAGACCTGTATTTCTTATGATGCACGGCCAAAGTCCGAAACGCGTTGAAATTTGTCGAATAAAATTTCAACTAAGCTTGAAAGCTCTTTTTCTATTTGCTAGATAAAGCAATCTCTAACGCAAACAAAATATGGGCTACACGTACAACAAAAATTACCAAATACCAAGACCTCAGATATGCAATCAAAGACACGTTTCCTATGGAAGGAGTCGAAAATTTATTTGTAATTCTAGCAGCCACAGGCCTAATGGAAATCACACTGCACAGAAATCTGAACACTTGAAATTGGCTCCAACACCTATAACGCGTTACATAAAGACACGACCTTAAACACATACTAAACAAAACACATACTAAACAAAAACTTTCTTGAACACACAATCTGAATAATTTACAGAAATTAGCCTTAAGAATACATAGCACTGTCCATCTCAACTCTATATCACCGAATACGAGAAGACATATATAATAGTAATAAGAAAATCTTTGTTGAAATTTAATGTTAAATTTGCATATCTCAACATTACGACTTACGAAACAAATTCTTGCTCTGGATAAAGTAACGCAAACCACATTAAGTAAATGACTTTGGACACTAATGCTTTCCACAAGTGCTTGCAAATGTAATTGTCTCTATTTCAGCTTTCATCACTTAAGTGAACGCAGCTTGTCTTCTAGTAAATAGAATAGACTAAAGATTGAGATTTGCAACGAAAATGTCTACATGCCATCAGAGAAAGTACGAACGGATATGAGAATTTTTTAAACAAAATTTGAAATTTTAGTGGATCTTTAAATTTATCCATGAACATGAGAATCTGTCAATGAATACGTGAATTTGTTAATAGAAAAATACGAATCTGTAAACAAATGAAATGTGAATTTTCTATAAAGAATATTAGAAAATGAATATTAATTTGTTAATGGATGTGCAATGAATACATATGCGAATTCATTAATAAACGGGAAAAAATTCACTAACAGATACATAAGTATTCGTTAACAATCATGTAAATTCATCGATTGGCAAGTACAATATAAAAAAACGAAATAAAGAAGAAGAAAAAGAATTAAACGTATTAAAATAAAGAAGAAAAGAATGAAAAAAATATAAATATAATGAATAAAAAATAACAAGAGCGCCAGAGACAACCTTCAATCTCATAAACCAACAACTATCTATCGACTTTTCATTAACAAATTTAAAGGTCACTATGAAAGCTGTTTTCCAATCAAGAGAATATCTCATAGCAAACGAATAAGGAAACCTTGGATTACAAATACCATCTTCAGAGAGATAAAGACAAAAAGCAAAGTTTTCCATAAATTTCCGAGAAACAAATCATCTATCAACTACAGTATTTTTAAGAAATTTCGTAACACACTAAACAAAAAATAAAGCAAGCCAAGCGAGCTTATTTTTATAATCTTTGTGGAACCTCGTGGAAAAAATGGACAAAAATAAATGAGCTTTTGGGAAGAGGGAAACCGCATATTAATATTATAAACAAACTGATTTCATCTAATCAAACCATCACAAACGTAAAATATATTTGTGAGACCTTCAACGATCATTTTATTAGTTTTTCCTATTCACTCTCGGAATCTGAAATTGGTCATACTCGAAATTTTAAATGCCACGATTATAATATTAAATACTCCTTATATCTTCATGAAATAACAGATATTGAAACTTATAAGATCATCGCCAATTTAGAAATCAATAAGGGACCTGGTTCTGATGACATCCATCCTACTCCTGTCAGATACACAGCAGATGAAATAAAAGATCCACTCACACTTATTTTAAACCTCATATTCAGAGATGGAGACATTCCTATAAAATTTAAAACATCAAGAATCGTCCCCGTATTTAAAAAGGGATGAAAAGCAAATGCTTCCAATTACAGATCTGTATCAATTCTGTCAGTATTTGCAAAAATTTTTGAAAAACTGCTTCATAATAGATTATTGAATTTCTTTGAAACATACACCATAATTCACAATAACCAGTTCCGATTTAGAAAACAAATCAACCGAACGTCCTCTTATTACAGCTACTGATCTAATTTACTCATCATTGGATAATAAAGGGTCTGTACTGGGGATACTTTTTGACTTATCTAAAGCTTTTGACACTGTTAACCATGAAAAACTAATCTATAAACTACTGGTCGCAGGGGTCAGGGGTAATAAAAATAAATTGTTTAGGAATTCTTTAACTAACAGCATTCAATACGTTCAAATAGGTGAGTATTCTTCAAGTATTGAACAACCGATATAAGGAATCCCTCAGGAATCTACTCTTGGCCTCTTACTCTTTATTTTTTACATTAATGATCTATTTTTTTTACTACAACTCAATCGCAAATCATCTGCTTTGCTGATGATACGAATCTTTTGTATGAAAGCAAGGATTACACGAAACTTTTCTCAATAGCCCAAAATGATTTAAAAAAACTTTACCAAACCAAATACTTCTATTGAAATCATTTCCACTAAATACAGATAAAACTAAATGTCTTTTGTTTATTTATTCAAGGAACGTCAAGGATTTCTCCCGATACACAGTTCTTATTGGAAATAATCCAGTTCCATTAGCAAATGAAACCAAATTTCTGGGTGTAATATTGCAGTCTAATTTAAAATATGACAATCGTATTGATTACGTGTGCTCAAAAATAAGTAGAAATATTGGCATTTTGCATAGCATCAGTTACTATCTTTCAATAAAAGTACTTATTGATTTATATTATTCCTTTATTTTTTCGAACATTTCTTATTGTCATCTAATCTGGGGATTTACCAAAAAAAAGCGAACATAAGAAGAATTCAGACCTTACAAAATAGATTCTTAGACATAATAAAACTAAAGCAAGCATTGCACATGACTAATTCTGAAATATTGAGTACACATAACATCTTACCGATCAATAAACTATTAAATTATAAACTTGCTTTAATCATGTTTTTATATATAAAAACTATCAATAGTTCATTCTGTCTTGATATTCATCTACCTCAGCACCATTATCCAACCACTTCCAGAAACGATTACAGAACACAGCGAGCTAGAATCGTCTTAGCGTGCCGTAGAATAAATCATGCTGGCACAAATGTATGGAACGATCTACCGCAAACGATCAAATCCTCTCTATCTTTAAATAAATAAATTCAAATATGACATAAGAAATTTTTTCAAGATTTAGAGGCATCTTGGGTTTTTAAGGCAGCTTTTCTATTCTTTCCCCCCAATTTGGGAGCACTGACAAATTATTAAACAAGGCAATTCAATTTTATTACATAATATCGGGAATGTTTTCTTTACAAAGGTGAAGTGAAAATGAGGAAGGAGATAGTGTGATCGTATATAACATTGTGATGAGTGAGTTGTAAAAGATGTTTTTATTTTCCTTTTATAATTTAAGTTATACTTATTTGCAAAATAATTCAATATATATTCTCTCGGGCAGGATGGGCTTCGTCAGATTTTGTCTTTACCTATCGTTGCCCGGGTGGACATGAACCACGAACGATTATTACGAAATATAATAATATGTATCCTTGTAAAAACGCTCATGATCTCTCCAAAATAAAGTTGTTGTTGTAGAATTTTTAAATTTCATTTTTGTTCTTTAACCTTTTGTGTGTATTACTTTTCGTCTTTATTTTTTGTCGCTTTTAATTTTCGTACCCTCATTTTTGTTTCTTTTCAATTTTCGCGCCTTTCCTTTCTTAGCTTCAATCTTTATCACTTTATTTTTGCTCATTTTTTTTTTTACCTTTAGCTCGCATACCAGTGATGAAATTTAATAACTGGTAATAATTAGTAACCATTTAGTACAGTGTTCCTCGGTCACTGGGCCTTGGCATTAACTATTTTTAATTATTATAATTTATTATTATTATATTATTATTTTTAATTTATATTTATTATTATTAATTATATTATTAATTGTTTTTAATTTATATTTATTATTATTCTTCTCTCGTGTCCTAAGTACTTATTAAATATTTTTCCAATATTCGGCAGCATATAAAGCACTGTCATTTACCTTTGCCAGATCTTCCCTCGGTCAAGTTATGGACGTTCTCGGACATGCCCGTAAGTGATCGTAGTTCTGAATCATGATTCCTCTGTCAAGATGACATGATTCTCTGTCATGTGATCACTGGAAGGAGCTCCAATGAAGATTGCATGTTAGAATTTGAATTTTAGCTGTTCTCCAAGCAACCAAGCAATCGGGCGTCCCCTTTTGAAACGACATTGCAGTATCGGCTAATTCTTCAAAACACCAAAGTACCTAAAATGACTATTTATTATTATTAATTATATTATTAATTTATATTTATTGTCATTAATTATATTATTAATTTATATTTATTGTCACACTCATATTATTAATTTATATTTATTGTCATTAATTATATTATTAATGTATATTTATTGTCATTTAATTATATTATTAATGCATATTTATTGTCATTAATTATATTATTAATTTATATTTCATTGTCATTAATTATATTATTATTTTATATTTATTGTCATTAATTATATATTATTATTAATTTATATTTATTGTCATTAATTATATTATTAATTTATATATTTATTGTCATTAATTATATTATTAATTTATATTTATTGTCATTAATTATATATTATTAATTACATTTATTGTCACACTAATATTAATTATTTCTTAATTTATATTTATTGTCATTAATTATATTATTAATTATTTTTAAATTTTATATTTATTATTATTAATTATATTTATTGTTATTAATTATATTTATTATTAATTATATTATTATTGTCATTAATTATAATATTAATTATTTTTAATTTATATTTCTATTATTATTAATTATATTTATTATTTTTAATTTATATTTATTATTATTAATTATATTTTATTATTATTATTTTTTTGTGTGCGTTCTCGCACTTGGATGATTAGGCTTAAGACGGGCGGTGCCAAGTTCTCAAGTCTACCTTCAGTGTGAAAATATTTTTGTATGTTTCATTCTGGTGCCAGGTTTAAAAATTTTCTGACTGTTCGGCAGGTGTTTAGTATTGTTGCTTTTTGCATCTGAATATATGTGTTGGGGTCAATTTCAAGTATTTCCAAGTTCTTTTGGAGTGTGGTTGGTATTATACCTGTTGCTGATAAGACAAGAGGGATAACGTTTACCTTATCCATGTACCACATGTCTTTGATTTCTTCTTCTTATTTATTATTATTATTATTAATTATTTCGGGCCACGAGAGGTTGATATAAAATTTGCCATTTTAGCTTTCTAAGCATTTTTCACTAATAAAAATATTTTATAGTGGAAATGAGAGGGAATACTCTTTATGAGTGTGTCAAAGAAGCTCAGATGCAGAACGCATGAATAACATCTCTGGGGCAAATGTCAATAACCATGCTGTGTATTTTTAAACATGGAAAAATTCATGGATGATTTAGAATTTCTAGACACTGAAATCTTTGTAATAGTAGATCGACTCACTGTGCTAAACACTCGATGATTAATATATTACACAATAGGCACAGTTTTTGGAACGAAAATTTATTCGGCTTTAAACGTTTTTCGAAAGCCTTGAGCTTTCATCGAAGAAGCAAGAAACCCTAAGCGTACATCGCTCGTAAGGGCGAGTGTACGATTGTTTATTGTCCACAATAAACAATCGTACACTCGCCATTACGAGCGATGTAATCGACTGAAATCTTTACTCATGACGTGGGCTTGTTTCAACTTTTTTTATATATAAATCAAACACAACGCAGATTAAATCAAACAACATTATTAATCAACGTCTATTGGCGTAGGGATACCAGTGACGATATTATGGCGTGATTAGATAGTGAAACTCCTCCGCCCGGCAAGTGGAAGGTCGTGGGTTCAGGTCCCACCGAATGCAGAAATATTTATTTTCTTTCGAACGTTTCACCATCTAATCACGCCATAACACCAGCACTGGTATCACTACGCCAATAAACCTTGATCAATATTGTTGTTTGACTTGTTTCATCTATATTAAAGTTTATCCAAATGTTGAACTTAGAATAACGGAGTTGAGTTATTATGCGGATGTTGCAGATAATTTTACCCAGGATCTATAGAAGCAACTACCCTGGACGTATGGAAGTAACCACCCAGAATGTACATTAGAATTACCAGAAACTATGGCAGTAACCACTTAGGACCTACGGCAATAACCACCCAGGATTTATGGAAGCAATGGATCATCAATGGAAGCATCAGGATGCATGGCTATAACCACTTGGGCTCTATGGAAATCCAGAATCTATGGCAGTAACCATCCAGGATGCATAGCGGTAACCGCTTAGGACCTATGGCAATAACTACCCGGGATCTACGGCAGTAACCACCCAGGATCTATGACAGTAACCATCCAAAATGTATAGCTGTAACCACTCAGGATCTATGGCAGTAACCATCCAGGATGCATAGCAGTAACCATCCAGGATGCACAGCAGTAACCACCCCGTATCTATGGCAGTAACCATCCAGGATCTATGTCACTAACCATCCAGGATCTATGACAGTAACCATCCAGGATCTATGACAGTAACCATCCAGGATCTATGACAGTAACCATCCAGAGAGTATAGCTGTAACTTTTCAGGATCTATGGCAGTAACCATCCAGGATCTATAGGAGTAACCACCGAGAATCTATGGCAGTAACCAATCGGGATCTATGACTGTAATCATGCAATATATATGGCAGTAACCAATCAGGATCTATGACTGTAATCACGCAGGATATATGGCAGTAAC
>QLNU02015003.1:1663308-1682325 GCA_006491805.2 Dysdera silvatica
CGACTGAAATCTTTACTCATGACGTGGGCTTGTTTCAACTTTTTTTATATATAAATCAAACACTACGCAGATTAAATCAAACAACAATATTAATCAACGTCTATTGGCGTAGGGATACCAGTGACGATATTATGGCGTGATTAGATAGTGAAACTCCTCCGCCCGGCAAGTGGAAGGTCGTGGGTTCAGGTCCCACCGAAGGCAGAAATATTTATTTTCTTTCGAACGTTTCACCATCTAATCACGCCATAACATCGGCGTTGGTATCACTACGCCAATAAACGTTGATTGATATTATTGTTTGACTTGTTTCATCTATATTAAAGTTTATCCAAATGTTGAACTTAGAATAATGGAGTTGAGTTATTATGCGGATGTTGCAGATAATTTTACCCAGGATCTATAGAAGCAACTACCCTGGACGTATGGAAGTAACCACCCAGAATGCACATTAGAATTACCAGAAACTATGGCAGTAATCACCTAGGACCTACGGCAATAACCACCTAGGACCTACGGCAATAACCACCCAGGATTTATGGAAGCAAACACCCAAAATGCATGGCTATAACCACTTGGGATCTATGGAAATCCAGAATCTATGGCAGTAACCATCCAGGATGCATTGCGGTAACCGCTTAGGACCTATGGTAATAACCACCCTGGATCAACGGCAGTAACCACCCAGGATCTATGACAGTAACCATCCAAAATGTATAGCTGTAACCACTCAGGATCTATGGCAGTAACCATCCAGGATGCATAGCAGTAACCACCCCGTATCTATGGCAGTAACCATCCAGGATCTATCACAGTAACCATCCAGGATCTATGACAGTAACCATCCAGGATCTATGGCAGTAACCATCCAGGATCTATGGCAGTAACCATCCAGGATCTATAGGAGTAATCACTGAGGATCTATGGCAGTAACCAAACAGGATCTATGACTGTAATCACGCAGGATATATGGCAGTAACCACTTAAGATATATGGCAATAACCACATAGGATCTTCGGCAGTTCCAGTTGAATTTTAAAAAAGAATACGAAAGCTTAAGGAACGTCATCTAACTAGATGGGTAAATGACATAAGAAAACAGGTAAATGGGAAACGAATTATTGAGGATAAATTTGTGTGGAAATCACTTGGAGATAGCTTCAACCATCAGTGAACAGATAATGGTTGAATGTCATGATGAAATGGCAAGATTATAAATCTATTATATTCCTCAGTATTATCATATTCAACAGTGTAAATAAGATTACAAATTGAAATTCTCTCGATAAGGAATTCTTTTTCTATCACAAAGTCTCTCGGGAGTATATTATCTTTCCGCATCTTAAAATTGCAAACAAGTCCAAATTTTATCTTGGAACTCCACGGAAATATTTCAGTAACAGACATAAAAGACAAGTTTACGAATTCTTTAAAATTAATTTTAACAAACACAGTTTTCTTTGAAAACACTTTACATCTTCGTAACATTCTGCGTTTGCTGCGAATGAAAGCAACATTTTAATAAAGAAGAATAAAATTTATAAAACAAGATTTTTTTTTCTTTTGCATTCCAATTGCAATCCTTTTTCTACATTTTTTCATCATTCATTTTTTTTATCTTATTTCCATAATTTTCATTTCTTTCTTTGTACTTATTCACCAAGTTATATATAGGCTATATATATTAGGTATTAAATTATATATTGATAAAATTCTAAAAATAGAAAGAAGGGATATAGAAAAAATTATTTGAAGCAATAGTACCAATGTCATGCTTCAAATAATTTAATCTATATCCTTTCTTTTTATTTTTATAATTTTATCAATATATAATATTGTATAATTTATCTTTTACATATTCCCTTGCACAGATAAATCGCTAACCGAACTATGTATAATATTTATTATTATTTCACGCTAATTTATTTAATATTTATTTATAAAGACATATTTATTTAATTTCTGTTATTATGTAGATGTAAGTATATGTATATGTGTGTGTTACCGTCCAAACCAGGTTTAAGGCTAAATTAGACTTACCTAGGTCAAACTAGTTTATCCTATGTGAATTAGGACAAACTAGTTTGTCCTAACGCGCATAGGATGAACTAGTTTGACCTAGGCCAATCTAGTTTATCCTAGGTCAATATAATTTGGCGTAATTTGATTGATCTTCAAGCTTTAAAAATAATTCAATATTTATATAGAACGCATTTTATTGAAAATAATCACATTTCGTTAAAAATAATTTTCCTTTCTGTGGTTCAGTCTACTTAAATATTTCTTTCATAAGTGACATCTGACAATCACCTATTAGTTTAATCCTTTTGTGAAAGGATAGCAAAGCAAATTGACAAAAGTGCATAAGTAACAAACATCGTTTTATTTATAACTTATTACACATTATAAAGCTATTCACCTTAATACATTCTTAGTTATTATTGCAAGCTAAACTGCTATGGACTTTGAATTACAAAGGAATGATTTCCTTCCACAGAGACATTTTTTGGATGTACATATTTTCATGTAACTGCAGCGAACGAATCACTGACCCGTCCCAACTGAATGTTCGATTGCAGCACTCATCAAACAAATTTCATTGTCTTTGATAACTTCTCCTCCAGACAAAAATGTCTGTGCACATATGTCAAATTCCGTTATAAGGGGGGAAGATAAAAGACTTAAAAAAAATCTCTACGTGATATATTTGTTCATATATAAAAAATAAACTTTTTAAAAAATTAGCTATATTGGGGGCAGAAGGGGGCATGTATCACATGTGATACAATGGTTTCTAATGCACACAAAACAATTTAGGGTAAAAAATATTTACTGCCTGCTTTAATACCCGTATATCATATGCTTGCTTGTTAATTATTTCAAATACTCTGTGTCATATTTCAGTTTCCCTAAAATGGGATACAAATGTGAATATTACTGCCTCAAAAATTAGAATTTTTATAAAGATACTTCGTCGCTTTAAGAATTTTCTTCCTCGTAAAATTATATTGATTTTATATTACTCTAATATTTATTGTTATCTCAATTATTTTCATAATGTTTGGGGGCATACAATACAGAGTAATATTAAATGATTATTTCCATTGTAGAAGCGTTTTTCGCAACTCTTGTCTCCTAACACCTCTTCTCTGCAATTACTTTATGAAGATTCTATTTTACTTGTTCGTAATACATACGATTTTACCCTAGGCCAATTAATGTCTCGAAGAATAAATAATAATTACTATTCAAATATTATTACTCTAATAAAATTTTTCCATACTTGTAATATTTGAAATACCAATTTTCATTTGCCTTGTCGCTCTCAAACGCATTTGATGTGTAATAATAACGTTGATTCAACTGCCTCAAAATTATTGAACGCTCTTCCATCGGAAATTAAATTTTATTATGCTTCAAGAGTTTTAAAAAAATGTTTGGGTTATTTCTTTTTAACATCCAATGTGTGGCATAAGTTTTTATTAGTATATGTTGTGGACATAGATGATATTGCAGTATTTTGTTGTTTTTTGTGATATTGCTCTCCTAATGTTTGTTGTATTTTGGGTAATTTTTATAACTTTATGTAGCTATGATAATTGGTATGAAATTTATGTGATTTAATTTCTCGTTTTCTCTTTGAATAAGCGCACCTGTGGAATTTGTTGGTTTCGTGAGGGGGGGGGCTCGTCAGGCCATTTATTAGACCATTTCTCGCTGTCTCCCTCCGTAGGGCATTTGCATGTATGCCCTGTTGAATAATAATAATAATAATAAACATATGATATAATCATCATGTCAAATTACTACAAATTATTATGCAAATTAAAATAACGAATAATATTAATATTAAATAATAATATTGATACGTAATAATAATAAATGCATACATAATAATAATGATAGAAAAATAAATTAAATAAGTAAGTAAATAAATAAATAATAACTATAACATTAAAAAATCATAACTACATTGGAACAGTGGCGTAGATAATTTTTTCCCTGTGGGGTTGCGTACCCCTAAAAGGGGAAAAAATCACCCATTATCAATAGATTAGATCAAAGAAAATACATGCTAAAAATTTGATACTGTAACATATGTGATACAAGAAATCCGAATTATTTTCTTTTTAGTCAGTCAATTTTGGCAAAAAAGAAAAAAAAAACCACCCTGCATTATAAAGTTTAACAAAGCAATATAAAAATAATAATTTTTAATATTCTGAATTTTATTTAAAATAAAACTGTTGCATCTATATTATTATAATCCTATTTAATCAATGGCGTAGATAATGGGGAGGTCCATAGAGTCTTGACTCCTCCCCCCTCCCCCCACAAAATGAGGTAAATTACATTGGAAGTAGCTTTACATTTTTTCTTGGGTGTGAGCGAAAATATGGAACTACCACGTATGAACGTCTTTGTGACTAACACAGGGAACTAAAGGGTAAAGTATGGGATAGAGGGTAGGCTGCAACGTTACCATTGGCTTAAAGTTTACGGTTAAAAGTTTGGGGTGGCGTCTCTTGCTGTAGAACTGAAAAAAAATTTCCCAACAGGTGAAAGCGCGTTGAAAGAGAGCTGGTCATTCACGGAATTGGCTGTATTTGTAAGGATGCGATAAGTTTCGAAGAAGTCATGAGATTGGCGATTAACCATCAAGATGCTGTCAAACGAATTGGATAACCCTCGAGGAAACTGTTCGGAAAATCGTGACACAGGATTTGAGAAAATGCAAAGTTTGTTGGCGATTTGTTCCTCATCACCCAACGGAGTAACCAAAACAGCAACGAATGAAATGTTGTGGGGACTTCATCGACATGGAGGACGAAAATGCCCAGTTCGTGAAAACCTTCGTAACCGGCGAGTAAACCTGGTGTTTCCAGTATGATCCGGAGACAAAACGCCAAAGTATGGAGTGGTGCGGACCCAACTCCCGAAAACAGAAAAAATGTCATTTTGAAAAGTCAAGGGTAAAAAAGACACTGCTGATAACCGTTTTTGACTGTCAAGGCATAATTCACAATGAATTTCTTCCTGCAGATCAAACTGTCAACAGTGAGTTTTACTGCGAGGTGCTCAAACGACTTTTGGCTCGTATTCGTTGTGTATGACCACATCTGAAGCAACCTGGCTCTTGGTTTCTCTTGCACAACAATGCACGGCCGCATACCGCTACACTTGTAAAGCGGTGTCTGGCTCAACATCGGGTTTCTGAACTGTCGCACCCATCATATTCCCCATATCTGTCACCACCGGACTTCTCCTGTTTCCTAAACTTAAAGTGGCTCTAAAAAGGAAAAAATTTACAGACGTTCCGCACATTCAAGCTGCTGTGACACAAAAATTGAAAGCTGTACCAGTGGAGGAGTTTTCAAGAGCTTTCGGTGATTTGAACACACATTGTTAGAGGTGCATAGTGTACGACAGAGACTATTTTGAAGGATTGTAAACAGATTCCATATCAGGTCTACTCAATGTAAAACTTATTTCATTATTCACCATACTTATTGGTCACACCTTGTATTTTTAATTTGTATTTTTGACCTTACTTTATGCTTCTCTCTCTCTCTCTCTCTCTCTCTCTCGTCCTAAAATTGGCACTACGTCACGCATTAATGATTGTATTCTATTTGATATTTCCTAACATTATATAATATTAAAAATATATGTAAACATTCTCCAAGGTTAGTATTATTACTATAAATAGTTTCTGTCTACAGTGGTTTGTTTTCTGAGTAAAGCTTCAAATTATATTTTTTTTTGTATATTTTTATAACATGACGGTAGTCAAGATAATTTCGCAAAGGAATCTCCAGTCTTCAGACGAATTTGAACCATTAATTGCCTGGGAAATTAAATCTTGGATTACGGTGGCAGTAAAATACCACGCATTCTATGGTGGTATTGGAATCGAATCTGGGTAAACCGATAACAAACCACCGCTATCTTTCCTTTCAATGTTAAACGACAGTACGTATAAATTCCGAATGGCACTTAAAACAGGATTTCAAAGCCACTAAAGGGCGTGACAAAATATACTACAAATAATGATTTATTCAGAAAAAAATACTACAGTGAAGCGCGGGATAGTATTTTTTTTTCTTTCTAAATTCTGCAATGACCGTACTTTCAGAAATGGTCATTTGCCACCCAATGAGTCGCATATTACATTATGCTGATATTAAGTGAACGGAATTTAGAAAGTGACATTTTTATGGCGGTTACCAAACAGTGCATGGATGTCTAGTGGCTATCTGTCCGACATATCGTGGTAACATCTCAAAGAAATGGCGTCGCATTCATGGACACGTAATAAATAAAAACTGTCCCATTCGAACCTTATTCACCAAAGGGGATGCAATGGCCTATTTTGCGACTTTTCAAGTTATCGTGCAAAAAATATTTCTTGTGTGATGGAAATCAGCAGTGGCGAGAAATGAAATATTTGGGCGCTTCAGAATGGCTTCCATTTTTCAAAAATAGCGATGCGTAAACATATATTTGCTACAAGGTTATACTCGTGGCAAAGCTAACGTGATATACTGATAAGGCACAGAGCAGTACGATTTCGCCAGTGCAATATAGTTCGCCCTTTCTTACGTTAACAGAGTTAATAGAAGATACATTTCGGACATAAAACATTAAAATAATGCTCAAATACATAAAACATAGGCATATTTGTGTAATTAAAATCTGGTATTTATTAAATTTAGGAAAAAGACTCATTATAACTAGCGCTGATGTCATTCAAGTAACTGACCACTCAGAGGACTTCGTTTGCTTGGCGAGAAATTTGGCGCCTGGAATTTTGGCAACCGCGTTTTTCTGCATTCCAAATTAGGCGATAAATAGCCTAATAATGTTGAGGGCTATCTCATTTTTCGCCAATTTGGGAATGAATACTTGTTGCACACACGTGAATAGGTCACCGTAGCCTTAACAGTGTACCAGGTTAGCTTTGCCGCGAGTATAGAAATTTGATGAAGGAATGACACTTTTTCGTTGAACGAACACATCGTCAACAACCAATGGCGTACGCAAGGAGGGCTCAGAGGGCACGAGCCCCTCTCATTAAATATCAATGCATGTTGTTCTCTTCAACACTGAATCGCATGCTCGTCTTTAAAACTACTAAAGCCCCCCCCCCCATAATTTTTGGTTTGCTGCTCCCTGTCTACAGCATCTGATGTTTATTTACTTTTGAAACAATGCTGCTTTCTTGATAATGAGATGGTGTTATTTCATTATAATTCTGTTTCTGTCGTCGTCCTTTCTTCACGGAGTTGACAAAAATTAAAACTTGTTATAATTGTTATTGTTATCAACCTCACATTTATCAGTTTGAATTAACAATTGTTATTAACAATTTTCATGAGTTTCCATTAAATTAAAAATTATTAACGGTTGTTATACTAAAGTAATCATTATTATCAATTATATGATATTAACAATTACCATCTTCATTGATTGCGGCCATATGTTTGAAGAAAACGTGGAATTCTAAGGGAGAAAACGGGAATTGTGGGCGTCCCTAATAGAAATGCTATATGTTCGTTTTGCAGGCTTCCTTGGCTATTGCCACTAAGGATTCAAAGAAATGTAAATTTAATAACTTCAGTTTCTAAAATTCGCACCATACCAAATTGTTTCCTTTTGTTCTATGTTTTCTGTATATTGTATAACTATAATTTCACTTTTGTATTTGGCAACAATATGTGTAATTTTACTAACATCCAGGGACGGAATGGGCCGTTAATAGTGACCCGGGCGTTTCTGTATTTCGGCGGCCGAACGCAAAAACAATGATAATCAATCAATGACCGTAGTTAATTGCTTAATTAGTTGGTTTAAGTAAATTAATTACTTTATTTAATTAATTTGATTAATTGCTTTGATCACTTTGCTTAATTTGATTAATTGGTTTAATTAATTTGATTGATTTGGTTAATTTAATTAATTTGATTGATTTGGTTAATTTAATTAATTTGATTGATTTGGTTAATTTAATTAATTGGTTCAATTAGTTGATTTAATTAATTGGTTCAATTAGTTGATTTAATTAATTGGTTCAATTGGTTGATTTAATTAATTGAGTTAATTAATTAATTTCATAACGTACCATAACGCTCATCATGAAATCTCAACAATGAGTGTTTAAATCAAACAACAATATCAATCAACGTTTATTGGCGTAGTGATACCAACGCCGATGTTATGGCGTGATTATTAAATATATTATATTATAATTAGATGGTGAAACGTTCGGAAGAAAATAAATATTTCTGCGTTCGGTGGGACCTGAAGTGGAAGGTCGTGGGTTCAGGTCCCACCGAAGGCAGAAATATTTATTTTCTTTCGAACGTTTCACCATCTAATCACGCCATACCATCGGCGTTGGTATCACTACGCCAATAAACGTTGATTGATTGACATTGTTGTTTGATTTAATCTGCGTAGTGTTCGATTTATATAAATAAATGAATATTTACTTGATATTTTTATTCAGAACGAAATATAATTATTTGTAGTATATTCGTGAGAACTCGTTGAATTATGGACTTTTATAACATACTTCAAACTGAAGGTATATTATTATTATTTAATACATAATGCCGTACTTTGACCTTATGATTTTTTATGACTTTATATTCATACTTTAGAAGATTTAATGACAGCATATTAGCAATGAAGTTATAAATTTCAACATGCACCAGATATTTAAAAAAAAAAAAAAAGCATTTGTTCAAGTTGCCAAAATTTTTTAACCCGCTTCTACGTGGGCTCTATGACTCTCTTATTTATATGGTGCAAATTTTTTAGGTTTTACGTAAGTCTGAAAATTATTTTGCATTCTTTATTCCAGTTTATTAGTCAATAAAAAGTTATTACTTTGGACCATAACGCTACATTGATAATTATTATTAATTAACCTCATAATTATATTTATTTATATGAAGCCCCTCAATACGCCTTTTTATGAAAAAAAAATCTTAAACAAAAACAAAACAAAAAATTAAAATTCATTTAAAAGGCCAAAATCTTTTTATAACTTTTAAAAATATTTCGGCCCATTGAATGAATATACCAATTAATTTAAAGAGAACCGGCCCATTTCAGCCCGTATTTGAAATGGAATTTTAGGCTCGCGAGTGAACGAACCGCGGCCCGTGCAGGTCCCTAACTCTATACTGTATGCAATAAAGAATAGTAGTAACAATATAAATAGTATTTCTTACCAGTATGCTAAAAGATATCAGTATATTCTTTTTCCATGTTCTTTGTTAGCTCTAAATGCTATATGATAATCCAAATTTTGTATTTACTATACGAAGCACAAAATATAAAATATCCAAAAGCAGAAAGTGTCACTCGCATTTCTAAAATAAGGTCTTGACTGATAGTCACTGATTGACTTACTAATCAGGTGGTAGATCCACACTTAATCATTTCTTTGGCTTTCGAACCGGCTGGAAAACGTTTAATTCCCTTCTTTCGTATTTCCCCAACTTCACTTCGTTTCGCACGAATAGTCGTGAAAAATTTCCTCTAGCATTAAAACATCAGTGATACCTTTCCCAGCGTGGACAGAGATACCAAAGTATGTTGGTACAAGAGGGGAGAGATAGCAGAGAACGTAATTTTTTTTTCTTTTAAACAAGAATGGCAGACCATTTACTATCCAAATTAGTTATGTTCACATAGTGTATGAATCCAGATGATGGGGTCATCTCTCCTCCCACCCCCATCTCCGGTCTACTGAAAATTTGAACATTCGTTAAAAACCGAGATGCTTTCAGTTTTTTATTTCATAAAATATGAACGCATGGCTATTTGAAATCAACATTTTTTTTTAATACTTTTATGGCATGACTTTAGAATAAGAAACTTCATCTTTGTTTGCGTATGTATGTAGTAGTCATATAAAAAAGTCTCCCAGCTAAGAAACTCTAACGTATCTCCACGTAATATCATGTTACAATGAAAGTTTCTGGCCCCTAAAATATCAGGAGGGACCAGGGGGTAGGACTTGGGCCATACGCGGATTCTGGTGATGGGACCCGGACACAGTTATCACTCAGTACTATAGGCGTAGAGTTATACGAGTGTCAGTATATAAATTTGTAGAAAATAGTACACAAAATATTTCTATACGGAAAAAATCGTTTAATTCAATTTCATAATATTCGCCTTTACTACCAATACAATTTTCATTCGAATAAACCAATTTTCAAAACAATTATGACATTCAGAGGTTGGTATAGTAGAAACATGTGATTCTTAAGGTTCGACTGTTTCTTCTGGGCTGTTAAATCGTTGGGAACTAGAAGAAATCATTTGGTGCTAAGTCAGGTGAATAAGGGCAATGACTCATGAATCAATGTTTTCATGCTTCAAATAATTGACAGTTTGAAATGCAGCATATAAGCTTGCATTGCCATGATGAAGAACAATGCGAAGTTTCGAATTATTTCTTCTGATTTCAGCAGCTATTTCTGGCAAACAAATTGTCGCATATCAATCAGAATTTGCAATTATACGATCCTCCAATTAAGTGGTTGCAACATGGTTGGATTTATCAAAAAAAAACCGAAGCAATCATTTTCTTTTAAGTACTTCGTGCACGAACAACTTTTGTAGGATTTGGCTCATTTTGGAACCCCAGACAGTAAACTGTTGTTTCGTTTGGGATCCATAGAACAAAATCCAGGTTTCCTCACCTATTACAATCTCAATGATATATTTTGAGGCACCACAATTGAATCTTTTTAAATTTTCCTTGCATCATTTGACACGAGCATCCTTTTGAGTTTGATTTAAATTGCCTGGTATCCAACGCGCATATACTTTCTTGATGTTTAAATGATCATGTAAAATCGAATGCACTAGGGTCTCTAAAATGTTCAAAGATGCCTCAATTTCACCAGATGCGACATGACGATCTAAAGTGATTAGTTGTCGCACAGCATCAATGTTTTGTGGTGTCACAGCAGTTTTTGATCGACCTCCAAGAAACATCACTGAAACTCCTACGTCTAAAATGGAACTCTTTAAACCAGTTGGAAATTGTTCTCATTGATGGTGCTTCATTACCAAAAGTCGAATTCATGAATTCGACTCAAAATTGTTGGGGGATAACCTGTCAAAAGTCATAAAAAATCATGGCTCGAAAATCTCTTCGACGAAAATCCTTGTTGTTTCGCTACTTCATTGGCTTCAAAACAACGCCGTAAATAGAATTTTATAGCAATTCTCATTCTGTAATACCCAACATTCACACGAAATTTAAATAAATCGAACACTACGCAAATTAAATCAAACACCAGTATTAATCAACGTTTATTGGCGTAGTGATACCAGCGCCGACGCCGAAAAAAAAACAAATATTTCTGCGTTCGGTGGGACTTGAACTCACGACCTTCACATCCACAGTGGAAAGTCGTGGGTTCAGGTCCCACCGTACGCAGAAATATTTGTTTTTTTTTTAGCGTTTCACCATCTAATCACGCCATAACATCGGCGCTGGTATCACTACGCCAATAAACGTTGATTAATATTGTTGTTTGATTCGTACGAAAGTTGAATTTCTAAAAAATCATCATCAAGGAAAGCTGTGGTCTTTTGTGTTGCCAGATTCTAAAAACTTAAATACCGGTGCACAGTGGACCAAAGGCGGCTAAAATTCGATTTTCTGAAATTTAGGATTTTTATAATCTAATATACTTTTCTAATAGTAAATTAACTGTAGAATCAATAGCTTTTTATCGATTAAAAATTGTTTAAATGTGCTAATTTTTGTTTAAGCTTGAAAATTTTAAAAATGAATTGAATTGTGTGTAATTTTTCAACATTTCTGTTCACGCCCGATATTGTTTAAAAACAAATCTTTCAGACGTTTATACGATGGAAAAACACAAAAAAAAAATGGTATGAACACGTTGCTTGGATGATATATGATTGCAAGATATTTAAAAATATATAAAATAAAGTGATATTTTAAAAGTAATTTTGTTAGGATAGGAAATATTAGGAGAGGAAGCACATAGTGTTCGTGGGTATTTTTGTGTTTTTAGACTGTCAAAAAAGTTTCACGAGACGTCAACACACCTTTGACATTTTTCTACTCTAGATACCTTAAAATAACAACTGTGTCAATTTCAGCTTCAAATATCCGCAGATGTAACTTCACACTTTGTTTTCTCCATTAGAAAAAGGAGGAGGCACATGTAAACGAGCTTGCGTCAAGAACCAAAAGTTCAATAATTTGATCGCTTGTAACTTTCGATAAAATCGGATTGTTTTCAAAATTGCGACATCATTGTTTTCAGAAAAAATACTCTTTAAACTGATATCAAACATGATTATATTCTATTTGAAAATTATCAAGCTCCCCATTTTTAGGGGCGTTTGTAATTTTAATATCGCAAAATGAAGTATACTTTACTTGATAACGAATAAATTCATTTTTGCTCAAATATATTGAGGCGTTTAAAAGTTATTAATTTTGTCCGACTTTTACATGGGATGAGACCACTGTGCTGCGTACGTAGGAGTCCGTAGGTCTGGACCTCCCAATAACTTTCAATTTTACATATATTGTAATGTTTAAATATCCATATTATGTGTTTGGACCCCAATAATTTTGAAAACTCTACGCCTATGCCCAGTAGCCCCCTTTTATCCAAACTATAAATATATATGTCAAACCAAACTGGCGCTCTTTAAATCATATCGGTTCAGCCCTCTTAATGCCAACTTTTACAGCCCCTCTATATTAAACCAGATCGGCCCTCTTTATGTCAAATCTTACAGGCCCTTCACGGACCGGCCCTTTTTGTAATAATTTGAGGCGGCCCTTCGGGCGATTGCACAATCGCCCGTGTGGCCAGTCCGCCCCTGCTAACATCTTCAGAGTATGCACTAGTGATATCCGCTGCTCGACTAGAAGAAGGTTAAATAATTATTATTGGAAATTTATTACATTTCGGTGGGATCACTTACGTAATAAATTTCCACTTACATGGAAAAATTAGAACCATAAGGTTACTGACACTGGTAAACGCTAGGGGGATATTGATGGGGTTGTCACCCCCAGTTGTGATGAAATTTATTATATGTATGCACATGGGAAAAAAAATGGAATTGTAGCTCTGTAGCCTCTTATAATCATGTGACCACTCCCTTACGAACTTTCTGCATACGCCTACGGTTCTTGAAAATTGTTTCTGATTTGGTTACAATGGACAAATGGAAAATCTTCAGTTAATAGAGTAAGATTTTGTAAGTAAACAGATTAAAATTTGTAAGTAAATAAATTAAAATTTTGTAAGTAAATATATTAAAATTTTGTAAGTAAATAGACTAAAATTTTGTAAGTACTTATTTTTGTTCATTAAAACTTTGAAATCGATTTAATGGGAATTTCTTAAGTAAACCAATGACAAGTTTTTTAATAAATTAATGACATTTTCTTAAGTAAGTCAATTTCGATTTGTTAAGTAAATCAATTATAGTTTTGAAAGCAAGTTAATTTTAATATTGTAAGTGAATCAATAAGAATTTCGTAAATCGATCAACTAGTATTTCTTTCAATCAATCAGAACTTCGTAAGTGAATCAATTGAAGTTTCGTAAGGGAATAAATTAAAGTTTCGTAAGGGAATAAATTAAAATTTCATCAGAGAAACAGTTGGATATACGACAGTAAAACAATCACAATTTCTTCAATGAATTCAGTCCTATGTTTTGCAATTGACTAAACTAGGTAAAGATAAAACAAATAGAAATACGCATATAATAGTTAAAACATATTGGCTTCTATTTGATATTAAAATAAGTAATAATATTATAAATTCTATCACTATTTCGATAAATTTTTATTTTTACAGTTATTATTTTTATATGCAACTATTTGGACAATTTCGAATTTTTGTGGCTATTTTACATTAAAATAAGCTTCGAAGCAGTCAATGAGTATTCAAATGTATTCATAGAACAGAAAGTATTTTTACCGTGGTATTTTTAAGCACTTTTTAACGGGACTTTTTTAGTATTTTTGTTTGAAAATATACCACGAAAAGAAGAACCAAACACTAGAGCTAACGAATTTCCCCAACAATAGAAATGGGAACCCCACGAGCCAAGTAAGGATAAGAGCAAAATGTTTCAAAAGACGTTTTTGAATAGCGAGATTAAATCGGTGCCTTGAGGACCCATAAAGTAAAGCAACCGGTATTTACATTTGCTGAGGTAGTTGTTATTTGGAGTAGCAATTGCATCGATTCCCTCGAGATCGATTCGCATCGATTGGCGATTCTTGAAGGGCCATTAATTCCGGGATTTCCGACAAAAGATTCAGTCAGATGTGAATGGTAACATGCCCGTCTTTGTGACGTCACTTTTTTCTTACGTTGACAGATGTATTCGTACAATATTTTTTGCGTCCTTTTGTTGTGGAAAAGAAAGTGCTTACACGTCGCGAGGTTAGGTATGTTTGTGAAAGCTTTTTATGCATTTATGTCCTCCTATATGTCAAATTTATGGGGACATATTTCTTTGTGTCCTTTTCTTTTTTCCCCTTTCTTTTCTTGTCTTTTGGTTTTCTTTCTTTGCTCATCTGTATATATACTAGCCATATACAAACACGACAAAAACACACACACCCACGAATGAACTTGCATGACGTTTACCTTGTGATCTAGGAAACTACACAGACTTTAGATAAACGCATGAAGATTCGTGATACAAAAGCATAAGAATTGTTATGAAATTTTTAGGAATCGTGTTAAGAAATTGTTAGAGATTATGTTAAGAATTATTCGACGTCAAACTTAGGATTTTAAACGATAGAAAAGTAAGAAAATCATTAGAAACATCGCCAATATTATATGCAACAGTGTAGTGGTGGGACGAGATTAGAATGGTTTGAAGGAATGGAACTTCGGACGACAAGGAACCCAGCACAGGCCGGCAGACGCCAGTCCCAGGCGAAAAAGAAAGAAACAAAGCCGTGACAAAGAGTTTAGTGTAAACACGTTCTGCCCACAGGGTGGCCAGAAGCTGAACCTTAAGATAAGAATAAATAATGTTAATGAAATTTTTTAACTTTTCTGACTGATGTCATTTCATTCCAATAATGATGTTATAATTTAAAATATATAACCTCTCCTGCATGTAACTTGGTACAAAGGTAGTATGGTATACAACGAAATGAATCCTGTAAATAGAAATATGCTTCAAATTTAAGAGTGAAATATAGGTAAAAATTGCAACATAAAAAATATGACGGATTGTAAATTACATATATGAACATAGCATAAAATATCTTATAGAAAAAAAATTAAGAAAGTAATTTCCACAAGCGTTACAGTAAGATATTATGGAAAGCAATCACAAAGTAGGGTAAAAGACAATCACAAAGGTGGCTTCTTACACACAAAAGTGACAAACGAAACTTACACAAACAGGTCACAAGCGTAGCATGCACACACAGAAGAACCAAACTTACACGAACAGGTCCCAAACATAACTTATACAAACAAGTCAGAGTAAAATGTGATTAAAATGCAATTTTTGTTGTTTTACATGGTAACGATATTAGGGCTAGAAGAAAGAAACAAGTTACAAACACAACTTATACAAACAAGTCATAAACGTAACTTACATAATTAAGTCATAAACGTGAGTGATTTGTATAAACAAGTCATAAACGTATGTAACTTGCACAAACAAGCCACAGCAAAAAATATATTAAAAAGCAATAAAGCGTTTTTGTCAATGTAGTCTGCAGCAATACCATGACTTGGAGAGAGACAGCAAGTCACAAATGCGGCTTATCCAAGCATAATCACCACTAACAAGTCGCAAACGTAACTTCTTACCACAACAAGCCTACAAATAACGTACAAACAAAACCCGAAAATAATTTCAAGTCATAAAGTCACATGAAAACAAATCAACAAGTCACATAAAAACAAGTTATACAGTGGCATGAAAGCAAGTCACATAATTAAGTTATACGAAATATGAAATTTATATGAGGCAGAAATAATTCAAAGAGGAAAAACATATCAGATATGAAGCGGTTAAAAAAATTTTCTTCGTTTACAGAAGGGTGATCAAGGGGAGATGACAGAATCAGATTTTCAAGTAAAATCCCGAAAATTACCAAAAATTTTCCACCAACAGTAACTTTTACATTACATTCAGTTCAGCTAATACCAGGTGTGACAGAGCATCAACGCGTTAGTAATTTATGTCATTATCTCTGACAACTGAGGTGTCAGTTTCAGATAGAATTTATGAGTATGAATATAGAACGGGAAGAAAGTGAAAGAACTTGATTAATTTAGATTTGGATTATTTTGCATCACATCATTCAATTAATATTTATAATATTTATTATTATAATATTATTGTGGATCCATGAAGTTCTCATGACCTTTGTCTTCGATTCTCGAAGTGGGAATCGAATAATGCAATAGCCTATATTTCATAAGAGTTCAGAATAAAGTTCTGAAAGTAATAATAAACCTTATTTTTTAATATTACGTGCAGTGTCCACAAACAAAACGTTTTTGGCCTCTTGTACCAACACAATATTCGTGGTACCAGGTTTTGCACGTTTGGCAGCAGATCCAATCTCTCTCTCTCTTTTTATCGTCGAACTTATCGACAAAGGACCATTTTCCCTGACAAAAGCCACATTTCCACGCTTTGTCTTCACCCTGTCCGCAGTCACTACAAGGAAACAAATTATCCTGACTGGAATCGGAGTCTCGGTTTCAGTCATTTTTTTTTTATGTTTCATAATTTTTGTGTTCCCATCGTTTTTCCTTTTTTTTTACTGGTGAAACTCTGTTTTTCACTGCTAATATTGTAACATTTTCTGAAGACGTCATGTGGCAGGCTTTTGCTCTGGTAGACATTATGTTCTTCCTTGTCTGTGGAAAAGGAAGAACATTCTGAGCAGAGGTTTCTGGAGTTTGTATTGATGAATCGGAGCACCCATCGCTGTTTGCTGTTTCACTTGTTTTCGGCTTTTCTGAAAATAATTCAGAAATAGCGAACTGCCAACATTCAATAGCGTTGGGTTTAAATGGGTAAATTCCCGTGCAGGAAAATCCACTCACAGCCAGATGCATAGATGCAATGGACGTCCACGCTTCAGTAAGCAATCCATCGAATCGAACTTTGCCCATCGATTTTGCTGTTGCCACTTTATGGCCATCTTAAAAAAGTTATTTTTCAGTGTCTTGAAAACGCACCTATCCAAAGGTTATAACACACGAGTAGCGTGAGATGGTAAGCAAATCATTTCTCTGTCTTCTTACAGAATTGTAGGGCTTCAAGTGAGGAATGAGAAACATGGCTATCTAGAATAAGGAGGACTGTGCCTGGTACGCAATTTGTTTGGAAATGGTGCAGCCACATCATGAATATGTCGTCGTTGATCCACCCACTTTCACTGATTCAGGAGATAGATCCATTGGATAGATTGACTGAGAACTCTGCCTTAAGACTTTTACCCTTGAATATAATGACAGGTGATATGTATGAACCTGCCGCGCTAAAACAAGCGATCAGCGTAATATTTTCGCCCCTTGCAGCACTAGTTAAAGCTAGGACCTGCTTTGTACCTTTTTGCGCAATGAATTTGGAAGTTTCGTTGCTAAGAGGTAATCCGGTTTCATCCATATTGTAAATAAAGGTTGGCTTGTTATGGAGAGAAAGATTTGTTAACAGTTCATTCGAACGGTCAAAATATTGGTTAACTGTTTCTCTACTTAGAGCACCCGCTCTTGCCTTTGACAGGCCCTCTAGTTTTCTCAAGAAAAATTGATTTCTCTAACAGAATGATGAAGACCAGTCTTCCCCTGCCATGGTTTTCCAAGGATCAGGAATGTTGTTTTCATCAGGAAGCTTGGCAACCGTGATACGCACATCTTTTCCTGTTACTCCAAATCTTCTTATGTTTAAATACTTAATTCTCTCGGCAAAAGCTTTTTCTAATTCTTCACCAAGCACTGTAGGATGACCAATAGATGTACTGCATGAATATTTTTGTGGTGAAAAGTCATAGATTCTCAAATGTTTTTGTTTTTTCGTTTGGTAATGGCGGTAAACAATTGTAAATGGTACTCCGAAGGTTTTACGAGCATTCATTAACGATGCCCCTGTGACTGCTGCTTCAACTGTTTTCTCCATAGTCTCTTTGTCCCACTGTAACCGCCCACCTTTCTTTTTATAATTCCTAACTATCTGAAGGTAGATAAGAAAACAGCAAATTAATTGTTTACCTCAGTAAATAAATAAAATCGTCATTTTCAAATAGCCCCATATTCAGCGCCGGATTTATAAATGGGCAAGTTGGGCACTTGCCCAGGGCGCCAAATTTCTGGAGGCGTAAAAGGCTGCGGATTTTTTTTTTAATTGCAAATTATTTACCGTAGAATTCTGTCGATCAGCTCTCCCCGAGAAGGCGCCCTCCACCATTATTTTCTAAATCTGAAATTCTGAAGAATTGCCTGAAACAACCACTGCCCCACCCCCAAGCCGGATCCAGGCAGGAGGCATGCGTCCCCCCCCGGAGAATAAGTTTGCATGAAAAACGATCATTTTCAAGTAAAAAATAAAACTAAACTTACAAGTGAAATTTTCAAGATTCGCGCCCTCCCTGAAATTTTGTTCTGCATTCACCCTTGCCCTTTTCTCCCCACTATCAAAAACAAAAACAAAATATCGTCGTCAAATAAACTAAATTTATTTATAAAAATATCCTTATTATATCTTATAATAATGCACATAAAGCAGGCTGCTCATAAATGTCGCCCCTTCCCTATCCTCCGAGATTTTTCGTTGCATTTGAGGGGGCGGAACGACAAAATTTTATTTATTTCTGTAAGCACCGGGGTTATGGGCGTAACTAGCTTCGAAGTCTAGGCGGCTAACTTTTTTCTAGGTGGCGGCTGAACCGTATAATTCAATGCTTAGAAGAAATTTTCTAGGGGTTTAGCCC
>QLNU02015003.1:1682425-1725197 GCA_006491805.2 Dysdera silvatica
TACGTCATTGTATATTTAATTGCTATGTCATTGTATATTTAATTGCTACGCCATTGTAATTTAATTGCTGCGTCATTGTATATTTAATTGCTACGTCATTGCATATTTAATTGCTACGTCATTATATATTGAACTGCTACGTCATTGCATATTTAATTGCTACGTCATTGTATATTTATTTACTAAGTCATTGTATATTTATTTGCTAAATCATTGTATATCTTATTGCTACGTCATTGTATATATAATTTCAACGTCATTGTATATTTAATTGCTACGTCATTGTATAACAATTTCGCAAATCCTCTGAAATAAAAGTCAAAATAAGATAATTTAATATCTTTAATAAATGACCGTGTATGTCAGTTCTGCTATTGCGTAATAACAGTAACACAAAAGTTCACTGAACCTATACAAAGTTGCATAGTTACACACTGTGAAGAGATATTTGAGTGTATATATATTGGATTTTTGTACTTGCTACAATAGCATTGCGACGCTCCTAGGTTAAATAGGCTAATAAAGACCAATTCTGATTAGACAACGGTCATAAAATCAAAAAGATTAGTATCAGAGGTCCAAAATTATAAATTTTATACAATTAATTTCTGGAATTCAATTATTTAACATGCAGATGTTATCCATTGCTCCCGATCTTATTCAAATATCAATAATTACACCATTTTTAATATGACACATCATTTAATGAATTTAATTAAATGAGATGAGAGTAATACTCCGTCTGTACTAAATAAATTGGTGGGAAGGATGTGACTCAAAAGCCGTCAGTTGTCCACAGCTGTTCTAAAAGAACGCACGACTTTTTTAATTCTTCAACAAATTATCCTTTTCTTGTGAAGATAAAAATTTGGATTGCATTTTTTTCTGTCCCGTCTATTTCAATTCTTAAATATCTTTCGGTGATAAATTAACCTTATCGGCCTTTACTGCTCTTAAAAGGCGTCCTTAAAAAGACGATTCGAGGAAGTTATGCATCTTTTATGGTCAAGCGATGTGGATGAGCAGCTTCTAAGATGTTGTAAAAACGTTCAACTTGAAAGCGATTGCTTTTCATCTTCTATTAAGTTATTTATACATTCATTTTGATCTAATTTCTATTGAGAAGTTCTTTGTCGTCTCTATCTTCTTCTATTATGCACGAAATGAAATGCTTGTAAAATAATGGACTCTGCCAATTTATTTTTTCATCTGATCAAAATAGTTGCTATGCTATCATCATTAACAAAATTATCTTACTATATTTATCTTCATCATCATCCTCTTCTATTTATTCTCGTCATTATAAATTTCATTCGGAATTAAAACCAGTCCAAATTTCTCCAACTGTTATGTGTACTGATGATCGAAAGAAAACTAGTAAACATGAAATATATGTGACATACATGATAGACCATTTTGCACAGATCAGTGATTTTTGACAAGTAATACTTACGAAAATTTTGTAACATTTTTACGACTGTTACGTGGATATGTCATAAGTCAGGATCGGGTGAAGGAAAAAATTGGGTGAAGGAGTACAAATTTTGAAAACTAATTTAGATCGATTCAATGATGAAATGAATGATTTGTGTAAGTAAATTAAGTGGAAAGTTTTTATTTCTTCAGAGGCGATGGACGGCCTCTCCGGCCCTTTCTGTATCCACCTTTGTCATTAGTGTTCCATGAATTTACAACAAGTATTCTAGAAAATGAGGGGAGTTCTAACAATTAAATAAAAATGAAGGTTTACAATAAGAAATTTAAAATTATTTCATCACATAATGAAAGCCTCATACTGTACTTGAATTCATGATGTAGTATCTTATGGAAAAGTTGAAATACATACATAAAAATATTAACACATTTATTTTGATATGATATCGATATGATATCGTATGATATCGCCGATATGATATCGTGGACCTCATTAACGAAGCATTTAATAATCTTTCGGTCGATGTTTACATTTTTTCATTTGGTCATAAAACAAAGCAGATATTTAAAACATTTCTTTGTTTACCATCATAGTATTATGGTTTTCCATATTAGTTTTTATTGCTATTTTATATTTTATGTTATTATGTATATATATATATATATATATATATATATATATATTCAAAGCAAACCAGAAGGCCTTCTACAGGAGGCTTCGAGAGACACCAGCGAACCAAGACAAGTACGAAACCCCAAAGCCAGCAGAAATAGAGACCTTCTGGAAGACACTATGGTCCAATGAAGTACAGCACAAAAGCGCCCCCTGGATTCAGCAAGAAATGAAGGCTACGAGAGGAATAGAGGGGATGGAGTACAGGGGCATCACGATAGAGGAACTCCAGCAGGTAATCCAACGTACACACAACTGGAAAGCACCCGGTATTGACGGCATACACAACTTCTGGTACAAGAAATTTAACAGCGCCCATGGCCCATTAGCCAAGGAACTTACGGCGATAATTGAAGACCCCAGCAAAATGCCTGAATTCCTCTGCAAGGGAATAACTTACCTCCTACCGAAGGACCAGGATACCAGTAACCCAGCGAAATACCGACCCATTACGTGCCTTAACACCCTGTACAAGATACTCACGGGGTACATCTCTGAAAAATTTCGCTCCCTACAATATGGCTAATATCCATCAGCAACCGAAACCTATAAAAACTTAAGTTCAGACGAAATCCCTGGTCGAGGGGAAGTAAATGAGTCATCACAGCAATAAATAGCCAACTCGTGGCACCTGCATAAATAGGCAAGCCCACCCACACCGAGCCTGGGCTTGGCGTCCAGTCCAGACAACCACAATTGGCCAACAATTGCAATTTAGGCAGGCGAAATTGCCGTCTAATACGTTAACAAAAGCCAAATGAAAAAGTTGGCAATATATTGGCGAGAATAAGGATTTTAGCAGTCCTTAGACAAAAAAAAATCTTCAAGATGGCGATTTCTAAAAAAAAGCATAACAAGTCTCGCTCCCGCAGACTGAGAGAGAGAGACCGAGAGAGAGAGAGAGAGAAATTTTGAAACACGAAGATGAACAGTGGACTCCAACCTACTCCAAACATGGGCCATTAAGGGTGTAACATGTAAGTTAAAGTTATCTTTCTTTCTCTTCTATTAATCGATAATTATAAGTGCCTCCTCCCTCATTAAACTTATAATGAAATGTATAAATTTTTTCTGGTGGTTTATATACCCCAGTATGATTCTCATAGTGAAATGAGTATTTGAATTATTTTGTTTTTTTAATTACTTATATAAGGTTTAAATACAAAAAAAATATGCCAAGTGAAAAATTGATAGTATGTAGAATGGTTAATAGCTCCAAATGCTTATATAAATGGCACTGTTATATTCTAAAGGAATTGGAAAATATATTATCGTGTTTATAATATAAAATAAAAGGCAGTAATTATTGAATAATTGTTTCATGTCTGTTTTAAAGAACCTGTTTTTTTATTTTGTTTATGTTTAACACACAACGCGTTTAGAAAAATAACCCTAGTTATTTACTTAATTTTTACGGTCTTGCATTTGAAATTTTAGGTAAAAGTCAACCAATGTTTACTAACCAGTATCAACGGGCAATTTACAAATTTATTCTGGATAAACAAATTTAATATTTAATGTTATGGAAATTGTGTTTTAATGTTCTCAAATAGTAAAAATTAAATCAATAAGTAAACTAACTAAAAATTTAACCAAACTAATTATAAAATACCTATAATAAATCATTTACATTTCATTAATTATAATATACTTCCTTTATAATTATAGTATACTTCATTTAATTTTCATTAATTATTCTATTTCACTTTAAATCATATATTATATTAATTATAATTACAAATCATTCTAAATCATAAATCATGAATAATTTATAAATGATAAATTATATATATACAAATAAATAAATATATATCAAACACTAATATTCAAAAAAGCCCCATAACATAAATAATAGATCTGGGGATGAATTGTACGATAAATTTATGGATTCATTGAGGATTACATAGGAAAAATGTTTTGTATATAAGGAGATCAAAACAACAAAATACTTAGATAAACCATGGTTTGGAAAACTGATCAAAAAAAATTAAAAAGTAAAAATAAAGCATATATAGAATTTATGAGAACAAAAAACTAAATGATTGGGAAATATTTAAAAAAAAGAAATCTATTAAATAAAATAATTAAAAACAAAAACTCTTCATTATAATAATATATTTATGACTAAAGATCCAAAACAACAATGGGCAAATATAAATAAGTTAATGGGTGAAAAAGATAAAAATTTAAATACAAAATTAGTAATAAATATAAATAATGTCAAAATAACGGACATACAAACTCAGGCAAATGCTTTTAATGATTTTTATATAAATGTAATAGAAGAAATTACGCAATCAAATAATAATGGCCTGGATATAAATTATCAACGATTAGAATCATGAGAAAATAGCATGTATCTTGCAGAATTCACAAAAGAAGAAATAAAAAAAAGGAACTTCAAAAAATTAAACAAAATAAGGGTGAAAGGCTTGATGGCATTAAACTAAAATTAGTAAAATTTTGTGCCGGAGAATTAGTAAAGCCCTTGTATATGATTTTTAATAATATCCTTGAGACGTCATATATACCAATAAAAATGAAAACAAGTAAAGTTATTCCAATATTTAAAAAAGGGGATAGGAAATGTCTATACAACTATAGACCAGGGGTCTTCAACCCGCGGTCCGCCAGCTCATGAAAAGATACAAAATGTTTCACACAAAAATAACATCCCTGCTCCCTCTGAATCTGAAATATATGTATTTTATTCTGTTGGCATTTTCATATTTCGTAATGAATATCTTAAAGGGCCATAGAACCAAAGTAATTTAGATCGATTCAATGATGAAATGAATGATTTGTGTAAGTAAATTAAGTGGAAAGTTTTTATTTCTTCAGAGGCGATGGACGGCCTCTCCGGCCCTTTCTGTATCCACCTTTGTCATTAGTGTTCCATGAATTTACAACAAGTATTCTAGAAAATGAGGGGAGTTCTAACAATTAAATAAAAATGAAGGTTTACAATAAGAAATTTAAAATTATTTCATCACATAATGAAAGCCTCATACTGTACTTGAATTCATGATGTAGTATCTTATGGAAAAGTTGAAATTCACTTAATTTACTTCCACAAATCATTCATTTCATCATTGAATCGATCTAAATTAGTTTTCAAAATTTGTACTCCTTCCCAATTTTTTCCTTCACCCGATCCTGACTTATGACATATCCACGTAACAGTCGTAAAAATTTTACAAAATTTTCGTAAGTGTTACTTGTCAAAAATCACTGATCTGTTCAAAATGGTCTATCAAATATGTCACAAATATTTCATGTTTACTAGTTTTCTTTCGATCATCAGTACACATAACAGTTGGAGAAATTTGGACTGGTTTTAATTCCGAATGAAATTTATAATGACGAGAATAAATAGAAGAGGATGATGATGAAGATAAATATAGTAAGATAATTTTGTTAATGATGATAGCATAGCAACTATTTTGATCAGATGAAAAAATAAATTGGCAGAGTCCATTATTTTACAAGCATTTCATTTCGTGCATAATAGAAGAAGATAGAGACGACAAAGAACTTCTCAATAGAAATTAGATCAAAATGAATGTATAAATAACTTAATAGAAGATGAAAAGCAATCGCTTTCAAGTTGAACGTTTTTACAACATCTTAGAAGCTGCTCATCCACATCGCTTGACCATAAAAGATGCATAACTTCCTCGAATCGTCTTTTTAAGGACGCCTTTTAAGAGCAGTAAAGGCCGATAAGGTTAATTTATCACCGAAAGATATTTAAGAATTGAAATAGACGGGACAGAAAAAAATGCAATCCAAATTTTTATCTTCACAAGAAAAGGATAATTTGTTGAAGAATTAAAAAAGTCGTGCGTTCTTTTAGAACAGCTGTGGACAACTGACGGCTTTTGAGTCACATCCTTCCCACCAATTTATTTAGTACAGACCGAGTATTACTTTCATCTCATTTAATTAAATTCATTAAATGATATGTCATATTAAAAATGGTGTAATTATTGATATTTGAATAAGATCGGGAGCAATGGATAACATCTGCATGTTAAATAATTGAATTCCAGAAATTAATTGTATAAAATTTATAATTTTGGACCTCTGATACTAATCTTTTTGATTTTATGACCGTTGTCTAATCAGAATTGGTCTTTATTAGCCTATTTAACCTAGGAGCGTCGCAATGCTATTGTAGCAAGTACAAAAATCCAATATATATACACTCAAATATCTCTTCACAGTGTGTAACTATGCAACTTTGTATAGGTTCAGTGAACTTTTGTGTTACTGTTATTACGCAATAGCAGAACTGACATACACGGTCATTTATTAAAGATATTAAATTATCTTATTTTGACTTTTATTTCAGAGGATTTGCGAAATTGTTATACAATGACGTAGCAATTAAATATACAATGACGTTGAAATTATATATACAATGACGTAGCAATAAGATATACAATGATTTAGCAAATAAATATACAATGACTTAGTAAATAAATATACAATGACGTAGCAATTAAATATGCAATGACGTAGCAGTTCAATATATAATGACGTAGCAATTAAATATGCAATGACGTAGCAATTAAATATACAATGACGCAGCAATTAAATTACAATGGCGTAGCAATTAAATATACAATGACATAGCAATTAAATATACAATGACGTAATTGAATTTTAATCATCCAGAATAATTGTGGAAGAGACAGATTAGGATAACTGAAATTCGAAACTGACGAGAAGTTTGGCATACTGTTGTAAAGGTCGAGCACCTTATGACCTTATGACTTATGACTTTTGTCAACACCAGATCAGAAAATGACCTTCAAGATGAAGCATCGAGATTCGTCAGCACAATCACCCGGAGAGTCGGTTATTCGACCTTGCCTTACTCAGTTCGGATAAGTGGAATCCTACTGTGCGTCGGTGGAATAAATTTTGATCGCCTTAATCAATTTAAAGTTGGAGAAATAAAGGCTGTGGCACGTACTATCTCTTAGAATAACCTCAAATATTTATAAAGAAAAACTATTTACAAAAACAACTAACGATAACAATAGCATTCATGACCAATTTCGATTTTTGTATTACGTCATGACGAAAGAGTCGACGGATATTAGGTACGTAGAATACTAATAGATGATATTATCAATATTGTATAACCACCATTGCTATATAATCTATGCAATATCAGATATTGAAGAAGGAATATTTATACCCCAGAAAAGAAATCTTCCTCCCTTCAAATTTCGAGCGTTACATCAAATATATGTTTACGCGTCGAAACTTTTGTGAAATGAAGCCATTCTGTGATGCATTCAAATATTTCATTTTTCGTCATTTCTGGTTCCACCACGAAAGGAGTATTTTTTCCATGGCAACTAGGAAATTCGGAAAATAGGCCAAAACATCGCCTTTGGTGAATAAGGTTCGAATGGGACTTCTTCGTGACCTTCTTATTTATTATATGTGCATGAATGCGAAGCCATTTCTATAAGATGTTACTATGATATGCTGAACAGATAGCCACGAGACATCCAGGCGCAGTTTGGTAACTGTCATAAAATGTCACTTTCTATGTAGGTTCCATTCACTTAATATCATCATATATAATATGCGACACGTTGAGTAGCAAATGACCGTTTCTGAAAGCACGGTCATCGCAGAATTTTAAAAAAATACTACCCCGTGTTACATGGTGGTATTTTTTCAGAATAAATCATTATTTGTGGTATATTTTATCACATCCTTCGGTGGCTTTGAAATCTTGCTTTAAGTGTCTAAAGCTGGTATGCTTTTGATCGAAACTATAGAATGTAAATGAAGAAATGTCCGCGACAATGGCTCTATCATGATTTACCTTTCTATTTTTTCATATATTTAAGAACGTTTTGAATAAGTATAGAAAGATAAAGAGGATAGAAATTATAATGCCACGAAACTGAAAAACTTATTTGAAACAACCTGAAAGTTATCAAGAAATATTTTATAAGAACTTCAAAGCCTGTTTGTCTAAGTCTGTTAAAATTTCTTTTTTCGAAGAACACATGGACCCAATTCTAAGACGTTCAATATATTTGAATTTCGGGAGTATGTTTATGAAAAAGGTGAGGCAATAAAACGAATGTTACATCATGGGAATTTGTGTTTTTAGAAATTCATATTTATGTACAAAATAGTTAAAAAATACTTTTAAAACTTTCTGATTAAAATTTTAGATTTTGCATTGACATAGAGTTAAAAGAGATGAGGAAAATATCCAAGATGTCCCTAGACGATAGTCATAAAGAGTTATGTAAAGTATTTTTCAACACGTGTGTTTAATATTATTAAAAGCTTTTACATGCAGGATGTTTCTAGACTATTCCCAGAGCTTTGTTAGTTTAGAGCTTAAAACCGGAAACGACAAAACAGAAGCAAGGGCGGATCCAGCGAGGGGCGTAGGGGGTGATCGCCCCCCTCGTCAGGGTTAAATAGTAATAATTACAGACTATGAAGAATATATTACGTTTCGTTTGTTATGACTGTAATAAACAAAAGTCTTACACTGGCGTCCAAAGTCTCTAAGTCTTGGAGAAATGCGATCAAGACGTTTTTCCACGAATCTACATACTTCTCGCCCCTTTTAATTACGTTTTCAGTAAGGGTTACTTCAGCATAACGTAGTTTTTTATCCTTGAAGCGCCGTTAAACTTGGCTTCGAACGCGGATGACAGAAGAGACTTTTAATACACACTCACAGAGATCTTCATATTGATGTAAATAAAGTGATTGACAAATTTTCAAAGAAACCAAGATGGCTCGACTTCGCACTATAAACTTCAAATTTTTTAAAAAGTTGTTTGTTATAAAAAAAAAGTAAAATAATTACAATGTTTTTATAGTTTAAATTTAAACTTGTTCTATTAATTACATTGTAAATTATCGTTTTTGGTTATTGTATATGTCTCCTTTACTAGCTTATCCTTCTGTCATACTTGACTATAATCTACCCTAAACCATATAGTTTAATTAAAGAAAAGCCCAGCTTTAATTCATTGACGTAAATTAAATATTTTGGTGAGTATAAAGGAAGGCTAGTAATATAACAACATTTACCTAAACTATTTAACAGTCCAAAACTAAAAATTTTCCAGGTGGGGGGCCCCGAAACCCCCCCGTAATAATATCCTGAATCCGCCCTTGAATAGAATTGCTTTCCTCTTACTTCCATTCTTTTTAGATTTTCCTCCGTTCCATTCAACCATCTTTTCCTATGTCGTTTCACTTTCTTTTATCTATTTGTTTGGAAGGACTATAATTTTCTGTTTTCCCCCATTTCTAATCTAGTCGTCATTTGACATTTTTCAATTTCAAACCTATTAACGGATCGTCAAAAACCCTCACGTAACAGATGCATTATCAAAATCTTCGTTGAATAAATTTATTTTTAGTTTGTTCCTTGTTAATTTGTTCAATTTTACATTCAATTTCATCCATTGCAATTTTGCGGTCTGAGACAAGCTAATATCCCCAATTCTCTAATTAAAGTTTACATATGTGGGCCAAACTTGTTAAGATGTTGCTGAAATGTATCTCTATCTCGGATTTCTGTAGGAATGACTAAGACACCATCTAGATGATGTCATCGGTGACGTCATTAGAAGCAATTATCAACGTTAGAAATTGCATAAGAAACAGAATTAAAATTGACAAGTATGGATTGTTAACACGCAACATTCAAGCTGACAAATTGGTGCTTGTCACCAAGCATGCTGTTGAATGGTGTATTCACAAAAGGAACCTTACTGAGAGAAGTAACGAATTTGCACCGTGTAAAACGACCGAAATTGACTGTCAGAATGTCCGGGGAAAACGTCTGTTTTTTTTAAGTCTTGGAAGAAATGACTGCGCCTTCCAAATCATGGAAAGGATTGAAGGAAAAGGAAAATCGCAAGGAATCACAATAGACAGTAAACGAACCGATTTTCTCGATTTCACGTAGAAAATTGCCCAGATTTATTTTTATTTTTCGAAGCCGTCAGCAATTTTTGAATTTTTCAGTTTACGTGGACGATGCCTTTGACTGCTTTCTCGCCTTATTTATTTTGATTTTCGTCTGAAGCCAGGTGGCAGCATCCCAAACCCTTCCCAGTCTGATTTCTTCAAAGAATTTTTTGCAATGCTTCTTCCTGAAATGTTAAAAAAAAAAGCATGTTTTGTTATATTTCTCGCCAGAAAAAATACAGACTGTAATAAGGAAACTCGCCGTCTCAAAATGTACAAATTAATAAAACTTAAAGTGTAGAAATTACTGTAAGACTTAAAATATACAAAAATTTAAAACAATACATAAAATTCACAATATTAAAATATATAAAATACAAATATAAATATATACATAAAATGTACAAATATTAAATACACATATGAAATGTACAAATATTAAATGCAAATTTTAAATACATATATAAAATATACATAAACAGAGCAAATATTAAAAAACACACATAAAAAATATTCAGATTTCCTAACCTTAAAGTGTACGGTTTCCTAAAATCTAAGATTTACAAATTAATAAAACTTCAAATGTACAAATTACTTGAACTTCAAATGCACAAATTACCTGAAATTCAAATGTACAAATTACTTGAACTCCAAATGTACAAATTACTTGAACTTCAAATGTACAAATTAGTTCAAATATACAAATTATTTGAACTTTAAATATATAAATTATTTGAATTTAAGATTCACACATTACTTCAACTTACTATTCACAAATTAAGACTTAAAATTTACAAATTACTAAGACTTAAAATTTACAAATTACTAAGACTTAAAATTTACAAATTACTAAGACTTAAAATTTGCAAATTACATTAATTAAAATATTCAAACCCATAGCGAATTTTATTATATCAAAAATGTGGGAACAATAAAAAAGTTGATTCCAGGTGTTATTTAATGATGCGCTGGGTTTTTATGTAATTCATAATAAATGTGTTTCTTTTCATAGCCTGCAGAATTCCCCATTTCATTAAATATCCCAATTGTAATAACACCTGACTGCAGGTATATACATACCTAGAGCGTAGGAATTTTGAAAATTATGTCCCTTATTTTAAGTCATTTTATATATATTTATTTTCCATAAAAACTTTGATTGACGGATGGTCACACCTGAGAAAGCCTTGCGTGTATTTTTCGTCTGATCCCTCAAACGAAGGCTAGCCACGCCCTTGGATATTAATATTAGCACGTACTTGTGAAATGTATTATAACAGATAGGTGGGGAAAAAGGGAAAAAGGGAAAATGGGTGTCAGCTTTTAAAATAAATTTTCCCTACCTCAGTACAGTATTATTTCCGCAAGCATGGTGTTTAGTCAATCAGGTATAGATAAATCAAATCCTATTTGCAGATGACATTGTCTGAATAAGAGAGGGACTCAAAATAAATTCAATAATAATCAATATAACTAAAAAATTAAAATTATTTGAACAATGGTTTAACGAAAACAAATTAATAATAAATACAGATGAAACAAAATATATAATTTTTCATGCCAAAAATAAAATCTTGAACATAAAAGCATGCATAAACTATAAGTAGCAATTTATATTTATGAACGAATAAATGAAAATAAACATATAAACTCGACCATGATAAAGGAAACAAAACACAATTACAACACAAGAGACAAAAATTTAATCAAATGAACTAAAAATAAGAACGAATATAGGGGGGGAAAATTGCATAAATCCCCATGGAATTGGATTGTGGAATAAAATTCCCAATCAAATAAAAGAGGTAAAACCGAAAAGCAAATTTAAAACTGAAATAAAGGAATATTTATTAGAATATCAAGAGATTTAGTGGCCATGGTTGTAAGTGTTTTACATATATTATTTCAACTTGTATCCATTGCATATCTCTACTTGTATTTTATAAGCATAAATAAATTTATTTTGATTGATTGATTGAGCGATCGATAGTCATTCACTTCCTAGGCAAATAAGTCTCTCAAACGTTTTTAAGGAGCATTTCGTGCGTGTATGCAAATTATTTTTACTTTGAAGCTTTACTCGAACGATGAAGAATTTTATGAAGAAATCAAGCGGTGACAACCAACACATCAACGCAATTATGAGTAATTTTAAGGCTAAAACTAAACAATCGGACGACGAATACGGGTATGCGACTTAAATGTAGGCTAGGATATAGTATAATGATTATATTTTGGAGTGTTGAAATTTTCATGTTGAGGAAAAAACGGAAAAGAAAATGGACACGAATATACTCAAGTAGAGACACTAGCGAAATTGACTACTTTATGATGAACAGGGTAGACAAAGTTGGTTACCCAAGATTGCAGCCAATTGGATTCATTCAAGGAAGTGAGTTATTATCGAATGACTTGGTGTAAAATATACCTTAGATTTCACTTCAAACACAACCACAAACATAAAATTTTTATGGGAAATATTAAAAGGTATTAATCTTTATATAATAAATATAACTAAAATTATATGCTTATCTATAACCAATATGATTAATAAACAAATATAACTAAAGGGAAAGAAGCTTCTGACATATTCAAGTTAAATTTTTACCAAAGAAGAGACACTTTTACTACGCATGAAAAACTTTTACTAAGGGAAAAAACATTTACTAAGGAAAAACTTTTACTATAAAAAAAGGTGAGATAAATTTTCTTGTTTCAGAAAGTAATGAAAAGATTATCAAAGTAGCTTTTGAAACAGAAAGGTAAATTGACAGCAAAATAATGCTGCGAAACAATACAGAGTTTCACCAGGAGATTCCATAACAAACAGTTATTTCGACACTGGCGTAAGGTTTAAAAACACGACGTTTCGGGAGCCAACTGCTCCCTTTGTCAAGTGAAGGCAGAATGTCAAGTGAGGGCATTCTGCTTCACTTGACAAAGGGAGCAGTTGGCTCCCAAAACGTCGTGTTTTTAAACCTTACGCCAGTGTCAAAATAACTGTTTGTTATGAAAATAATGCAAAGTAAAATTTGTAATTGTTAGAGGAAACAAGATATCTCATAAATAAGATGAAGAGATATAAAAATGATCAAGCAAAATGAAAATAATCAAGCAAAATGCAAATGATCAAGCAAAATGAAAATAATCAAGCAAAATGAAAATGATCAAGCAAAATGAAAATGATCATCAAGCAAAATGCAAATGATCAAACAGAACTTCATTTCCAAAACTGAGAATGCAGAATTTGTAAGACTTGACAGGACATAACCAAGATATAAATCTGTATCTTCAAAGTTAAAGGATATCAAGAGGATTATTTGGATAATTTTATATTATTTGGATATATTATATTATTTGGATATTTTCATATTATTTGGGATAATATTATTTGGATAATTTGTAATTCATTTGATTTATATCTGTAGCCATGTGTATATTTTCCTTACATTTGTGCATAATTGCATTTTTTCACTTCATAGCAGAAAGATATTCAGAATACAATGCCAATTTCCAATCTGCTTTAAGAATCATCCGCCAATAATGATTTGAACTTGCTCCTCAAATAAGAATAGCATTTAAAATGACGCCGGTTTTGGCGAGAAATTCGCGCAAAAACTCTCGCCATCTTTGTCATTGACGGTTTGAGGACGAACATCTGGAAGTCATTTACTCTTTTTTTCTTAGAGACGATTTCGAGTGGTAATAAAATGGCGTTGTTTATTCGCTAACATGACAAGCACCCATGTTATGGATGGGAACCAAAATGGGCGTCTCAGTAATGTACATGGAATAAGATGGAGTCCGTTTTTTCACCCACATAAATCACGTTTTCATTACTTTTCACTAAAAGCTGTGGATTTCGGTTTTATTCCATTTTTAATAAATTTCTTATTATTTGGATAATTTGTAATTCATTTTTCTGAAAGTTGGATATTTCATAATTCAGTTTTCTATAATTTAACCTTTTTTTTGCCTATTTATTTTTAGTAAGTATGAACATCAAATCTAATATAATGATGACCTATTTAAAATTAAGATTTGATGTTCAAACTTACTAAAAATAAATATGCAAAAAAGTTAAATTACAGAAAACTGAATTATGAAATATCTAACTTTGGCAAATGGCAAAGAAAAATATTGGAATACAGTAAATTTATTGATATGCCAATAATGTTCATCCAATCGCTTTAATAACTTTATGACAATTTCAAAAACTATTTGTACGATACAAGTGAAACAAAACATTCGACTAACTATATAAGAATCATATATTTACATAAAAAAGGTTAAACATTGGAAAAATAATAAATGAAAAGATCACCCAAGCTTTCGGACGCGTCAGCAGCAGTCCTTCATCAGGAGTAATGACGATGTTATGTTTCTGTCTCTTTTTATACTTGAAATTTCTGGAAAAACCTTTCATCAGAACTGTCCCATAGAATGGGAAACCCCGTTGTCTCCCACTGGGTTTTTTCATTCTGCGGGACTACTCTGATGAAGGGTTTTTCCAGAAATTTCAAGTATAAAAAGAGACAGAAACATAACATCGTCATTACTCCTGATGAAGGACTGCTGCTGATGCGTCCGAAAGCTTGAGTGGTTTTTTCATTGCTATTTTACCAATGTTTAACCTTTTGTATGTAAATTTCCTCCCTGGTACTCTGTATCTTATTTCTAATACATAAGAATCATTCTAAGAAAGTTTTTCATTGCAGGTATATTTCATACAATACATAATTCAATACATAAGAATCATTCTAAGAAAGTTTTTCATTGCAGGTATATTTCATACAATACATAATTCAATACATAAGAATCATTCTAAGAAAGTTTTTCATTGCAGGTATATTTCATTAAAATATATATCACAGAAATATTTTAGCAGAACATGAATTTAAATAAAATTGCAAATATTGATTTTACGCGAAACAGAAAGGCATACCTGTACCAAAGAAAATGCAATACCTTTCATATGCGTGATAATCTGAACCTCGCTAATTCAAAATAGCTTGCTGCACTTCATTTAATTTTAGTATTTGTTTCACTAAACAAACATTGTATGATATTTCATGCAAAAACGTTCAAATTTTTCTAGCCATAGGCGTAGGCATAAAATTCATAAGTGGGGGGTTATAGGTATAAGCGTACACAGGAAGTTCATAAGGGGGGAGGTTATAGGCCCAATGAGGTGGGGTTACAGAGCTACAACTCACATATTCCTATGTTGAATATACAAAATTTCATTGCAAAAATGGGGGGTTACAACCCCATCAACACCCCCTGCGTACGCCAATATTAATAAACTCAGTCCTAAAATAACGAAATCAATACAAATTGTATATATATATTATATATACCACGTACTTAATCGACATAGCAGTACCCAACACCAATAACATACAGACAACCTACACAACGAAAATCACCAAGTACCAAGATCTCAGACATGAAGTACGAGATATATGGGGTATGGAAAAGATCTTCATCATCCCGTTAGTCATCTCAGCAACAGGGATAGTACCAAAAACGCTTGCGACGAATTTGGGAATACTCAACATTGACCCAAACACCTACATTGAAATACAAAAAGCCACAATCCTAAACACGTGTCACATTGTCAGGAAGTTTCTAGACATGGCACATTAAGAAGTAATGTAAAAAGAGGCTTAGGAACATGGCGCTCTGCCCGTCCCAAGGCCTATTTCCGCCAAGAATGGGCGAGGAAAACTTTTATATATATATTGAACATATACAAAAATATGCATATGATTTGTATATATCGAATATATATATAAAAATATCGGGTTATTTGCAAAACTGTTAATATCTTAGTTAACCTATACCTGTACTTTCCAACGATTTACACTGTTAATTTAATAGATTAGTAATAAGTAAATGAGCGTATGTTTGGATGAATGTTGTTATTTCTCTGAACCTTTGCATTGAAAATTGCATGTCTAGGATATCTAAAATCGGGCCCACCAGATAATCGACGTTTCGCTCCATTACATTTGTGTCCATCATTTTCTACTTGGGCAACGCTAATGATTACATATGTGGGAAATCTATTCGCCAACGCTGAACAGCAGAGGGAGTGGCTTTGACACGATTAGATGGCGACATCATGGGGTTTTCTCCGATATTCAAATCGAGACTGAAGTGAATGTGATTTTCGATTGAATCGTTTCCAAAATTCAAAAGCCGTGTCTTCAAATTGTCAGTAATCGAAATTAATTTCGGCAAGGCGTCACTTGAATAGTCGATATACAAGTGTATATATATATGTATGTATGCGACACGTAACGATTGTGTACCATGTGCGTGTTGTGCACGTTTTATACTCATGCCAGCACAGAACTGCACGGTATTTCACATTCAAGCTACTGTTCAACTTATCTGCAAAATTTTACACTATATAACACCAAAAATTTTACACTATTTAACATCAGAGCTTCACTGCTTTCAATGATAAAAAATTCTGCACTATTTATCAATAAAAAATTCTGCACTATTCATCAATAAAAAATTCTGCACTATTCATCAATAAAAAATTCTACACTATTTAGCAATAAAAATTCTGCATATTATCGTACTCTAAAATTCAATATTATATAACTGTAAACCGTCTACGTTATTTCGCATTTAAATTCATGTTATTTAACATTAAAATTCTGTTTCATTAAACATTGAAATCCTGGGCTGTTTACTTCTAAAATGCTGCACATTTAGTTGTGAAGGTGTGTGTGTGTATATTTAGCTATAACATTGTACACATTTAGCTATAAAATTGTGTGTATTTAGCTATCTAACTCTGCATTCGTTTTACCCATCTCATTTATTGTCTATTTATTGCTATATTTTGCCAATTTATAATAACTGAATATATTCGACATTCTGTTATATGTAAATTTGGTGACGATGAGTGAATAAGTATAGGGTGTTCATAAAATAAGTACACAAATTCAAAATTTATTTTTTCATTGAAACTACAATACTAGTTACCTAGCAACAGCCAAAGTTTTTTTCTACATGGTTGGAATCTCTCCAGGTGACAAACAATGAAAGTGCTTTTACAGAAAGTAACAGACACACAAAACAGCAGTGATGCATTGCGGCAGCACTTTCATTCCTTTCAAGGCTCTATTTCAACGATGGGTCAACTTTTCATGTTTCCGGCAAAGTTAGCAAGCATAACTGCCGTACTTGGGGCAAATAAAACCCCCCGTGGGGGTCAGAAAACACGAGAGAGTAACCCGAAAGTTAACGTTTGGTGTGGTTTAGTAATGCCAGACAGAATTTTTGAGCCTTTTTCTTTGCTGAAAACAAGGTTACTGTCACAACGTAATTGGATACGTTGGAACAATTTACAATTCCACAGAGATATTCCAAACATTTTCAGCAAGCTGGTGCACCTCTCCATTTATCTATGGAAGTTCGAAAGTGTTTACGTAAAACATTTCCCAAAGCGATGGATTGGACTAGATGGCCCGACGAAATGGCCACCTCGTTCTCCTGATATCACCCCCACGTATTTCTTTCTTTATGGATTTATTAATGACAGTGTGTACAAAATAAATGTAACTTCCCTTGATATGCTTAACGAGCGCCTTAGCGAAGCCTTCCTCATTGTAACACCGGACATTTTAGAATGAACGTGAATGGAACTATACTTTCGTTTACACACTATATAGGGAAAAACGGAATGCACATAGAGACATTCTAACTATACAGAAAAACGTTAACTGTTGCCACGTAATTGAAAAAATAAGTATGTTTCTATCTGTCGTAGTTTCGATGTAAATGAACTTTGAAGTTGTATACTTCTTTTATGAACACCCTGTTTAATAATAATAATTATTATTATTATTATTGCATTTTTTATAATGTATTTCTTGTTTTTTTAGTTATTTTTGTTGTTTCGTTAATTGTTGCATTTTTATCGCTTTCTATATATTGCAGTTTCGTTGTGACTTTTTTAAATAATGCAAGAGTTTGTTTTGTGGTTTTTAAATATTATATTTTTTTATATATATACCTAATTATTGTATTTTTAATAGTTGTAAACTCGTGTCTTTATGCTTTACCTATCATGTTTAATTTTACATTAATCTTCACCTGCAATTTTGCATTAAATTTCGTACGTAATTTTGAACTAATTCTTGTGCGTAATTTTACATTAATTTTTGTGAGTACTTTTTCGTTAATTTTGCACGTTATCTTTTGCTCCAATTTTTATTCTTATAATCATCAGAAAATCCAGCTCGTGGATGTTAAAAATCTTACAGCATATGTATATGTACTTTTGATACACGTACACACTTTTGAATACGTGTTGCGATTCACACATACACGTATCGTGCATTATGTACATGTTGTGTAGCTGTACTGTATATGCATATGCGTATATGCATATGCATACATGCACTTAGACTTTCTTAAGTGTTGAGAATGCGTCTTAAAAGAAAAAAAACAAATTCTGCCGAAGACAAACTCTTGATCAAGAGACACCGACAATACACAACGACCTCGCTTCTGACGATATGTCTTCAACCGTCAGGCCCTGGAATCTAGAAGAATTGGGTTCCTGGCTGCTGAATGTGAAAGGATCCTCACCCTTGTTAATTATTACGGATTGCTTCAATTCTTCTTGGTCGGCCTTATGAGCCTTTTAACGTTGTCAGGACAATAGCTCTTCTATCACCAGTTAGACACTTAGGCGACGTCAGAAGGATAGAAGGAGGTAAGGCGATAGGTGGAGACTTTTTTAACATCCGCTGGAGCTAGCTTGAATTGCGGTGAAAGGCAGAGTGCTATAATTGCAGTAAGGTGGATATTTACGTACCGTTTATCTACTACGAAAACTTCTCCTGTCTACTTCAAGGAAGCTATACATGTTCTGGGCGACCGGAGATGGCAGGTCTTATTTTCCAAGTGCCTCCACTTGTTTAGGAGACCTCTGACGCTGCCACCGTTCAGTCAATAGTGGCATTGGCGTACGCAGGGGGGTGTTGATGGGGGTTGTAACCCCCATTGCAATGAAATTTTGTATATTTAACATAGGAATATATGAGTTGTAGCTCTGTAACCCCCTTATGAACTTTCTGCGTACGCTTATGGATAGTGGTACCAATAAACGAAGTTCAGTCATTATCGACGCCAGGGAAGTCCGCTCCAGCTAAGGCCGTAAAATACATTTTTGATTTTGTTTTGACCGCTGCCTGCATAGTCAAAAAAGAACGCAGTTTTTCCGTCTGCACGTTTCGGTCGGCCTGCGCTGACCGACATTTCCAGGCCAGATTGAATGCGTGTAAGCATAGGCAGGGGCGCCGAGGTCTATGGCGCGCGCCCCCCAGGCTCACTTCGGCCAGTCCCATGACCTCTCTCTGCCCTGAGCCGGGCGCATTATAGCATAGATCCTTGCCAGCGCAGGACCCTAGACTCCATTCGGGCCCCAGGGCTGCAGCCACAGCAAGCCCCGCCCCCTCTCGTCGGCTGTAAGTATAGGCGTACGCAAAAAGTTCATAAAGGGGGAATGGGTTCCCGAGCTAAAACTCCATATATTCATACGTATATACAGGGTGTTCAGTAACTATCGCATAAGTTCCCTGCCACGCGAATCTTTTGATAATTTTAAGACAAAATTGAAGAGGGACGATTTTTGCTTGAGGGTTTTGTTTATGAATTATATCCATTTCAAAATTTGTATCTAAAAGCCAATCATGCTCCAAGATAGCCTGCTTTTACGTTGTTTCATTCAACGACGAAGGACACGCCCCTTGGTTTCCCCGCCTCCAAAATAAAAAGAATTTCTTGGTCACTTGCTATTTAAATTTAGGTCTCAAATTTCAGCCGACCCTGCCTTAGAATTAAAAGCCTTTTTAATTGAAAGAGTTCAGCTTGAAAGACAACTTAGCGTGTGAAAAGTACAGTTATGTAGCTAAATTTAAGTAGCACATGACCAAGAAGTTCTTTTTCATAGCAAATTAATTTTTTTTATATTCTGGAGGCAGGGAAACAAAGAAGCGCGCCTTTCGTCAGACACATATGCACATTTTGAACTGGCTATAATTCATAAACGAAACCCTCAATCAAAAATCTTCTCTTCAATTTTGTCTTAAAATTATCCAAAGATTCGCGTGGCAGGGAATATATGTGACACTTACCGAACACCCTGTATATAAAATTTCATCACAAAGGGGGGTTACAGCCCTATCAACCGCCCTGTGTGTTCCAGTGCTTGTAAGGATAAGTTGATGTGATTTTGATTGTTAACGACTATGAGTTGATGTGATTTTGATTGTTAACGACTATGAGTTTATGTGGTATAGATAATAACGTATGTATACATAACACCTTACCTTATCCAAGTAGAGCAGTGTTTCCTCAGAACTGTAATTATGAATAGTTATGCAATCATGATACGTATAACGGCAAAATTTACTCAAGCATAATGACGTTTCCTCAGAATTTTGTTTAAGTACAAATAGTATATGGTCAAGATGTACATAACGGCAAAACTTACCCAAGTATAGTAGTGTTTTCTCACAGTCATAATTAAATGCAAACAGTGCACGATCACGTTACATGTAACGACAAAACTTACCCAAATGCAGTGTGGTTTCTTCAGAATTGTTCTTAAGTATAAGTAGTATATGGTGAAGATACACATAATATCATAACTTATCCAAGTAGAGCGGTGTTTCCTCAGAACAGTAATTATGAATAGTATGCAATCATGATACATATAACGACAAAATTTACTCAAGCATAATGACGTTTCCTCAGAATTTTGTTTAAGTACAAATAGTACATGGTCAATATGTACATAACAGCAAAACTTACCCAAGTATAGCATTGTTTCCTCACAGTCATAATTAAATGCAAACAGTACACAATCACGTTACATGTAACGACAAAACTTACCCAAATTCAGTGTGGTTTCTTCAGAATTGTTCTTAAGTATAAGTAGTATATGGTGAAGATACACATAATATCATAACTTATCCAAGTAGAGTGGTGTTTCCTCAGAACTGTAATTATGAATAGTATGCAATCATGATACATATAACGGCAAAATTTACTCAAGCATAATGACGTTTCCTCAGAATTTTGTTTAAGTACAAATAGTATATGGTCAATATGTACATAACGGCAAAACTTACCCAAGTATAGCATTGTTTCCTTACAGTCATAATTACATGCAAACAGTACACGATCACGTTACATGTAACGACAAAACTTACCCAAATGCAGTGTGGTTTCTTCAGAATTGTTCTTAAGTATAAGTAGTATATGGTGAAGATACACATCATGGCATAACTTATCCAAATATAGTGTTGTTTCCTCATAGTCAGTGGCGCACCCACGTAGGGGGCCCAGGCCTCCTTGGACTAACAAAGCGAAAAATTATTACGCAAATAGACACTGGTCATTTTTTTTTTTAAAGTAAGATTGAAAATAGTGATAATCCCAATAACATTTCCCTGCACTCTGGTAACGTTGATGAGACTGCTCTTGAGAAAAGCAACAGCAGTGGCCCGCGACTGTCTTCAAACAACTTTGTAAGAGGTAAAGGTAGAGCAAAACATAATATCAAACACAGTTGAAGTGGAAATTCTGACTGCAGATATTTCTAATTATGCCAAGAAATCTAACCTCACTGATGAAGATAGGATAACAGTGCTAAAAAGTCTTTGGGAACCATATGCAAATTGAAATTTTCCCACGACTATCACTTGTGCTGCATTAAGTCAAGGAAAACCTCACCACAGGCGAAATTTCTGCTTACCTTGGATGAGTAAGCATAAGTATATAGCTTACTCAAAGAAAGAAGACAGTGCTTATTGAAAATTTTGTGTTTTCTTTTCACCCCATAAAGTCGATTTAAGATCGACACAAGCCAAGGATCAATTTGTTTCAAAGGGATTTAATAATTGAAAGACTTAGAAGAAGTTCAACCAATATGAAACTTTTATTTATCACACGGATTCGGTTTTCATAGGCGATGATTTTTTAAGGGTCGTGGAAGAGAAAAAGGCTTCTGTGGATGAAGTAATAGACAGAGGGCAAGCAAAAGCAAGTTTTGCAGAATAGGGTTATTCTTAAACCTATTATCAAAACGGTAATTTTTTATGGAGGACAAGGGCTGGCCATTGTAAAATTTTACGAACATAATCTAGTACTACTTCTAATAATTTAAGTATCTTGCATTGTAGAATTATTAGTAATTTAATAATGATAAATGTACACAAAAAGACAAGGGCGGATCCCGAAATTTTTCAAGGGGGCTACGATTTGTTCCCAATTTCCATTTTTAGCCAAGTGTCCGATACTTTTTTATCTCGCTGATGAATGTATTAATGAATTTATTATATATATATATATAATGAATATATGAATGTATAATGAATTAATGAATTTATCTGATGATCTTTATGATTATTAGTGAATTTATCTGATGATCTTTATAATTATTAATGGATTTATCTATGATCCCAGCTGGGGGGGGGGGCAATTGCCCCATGCCCCTGTTCTTGAATCCGCGCTTAAAAAACAACCATAACTGATATGGCCTCTGACCACTTTTTCCATTTGCCCCCCCCCCTTATGAATATTCTGGGTGCGTTACTGCTCACAATTATAAATAAATACAAAGAGTACATGATTATAATACACATAACGACGAAATTTCACACAAAGTAATGTAAGTGCCTTTCTTACTTACAATGCGCTACATCTTGAATGAAAATGTGAATGAATTTTTATATGTTAACGCCAAAACGTAACAAATTCAGGTGAGGAATCAGATTGTTATTTTTATAATACTTTCATTACTGTGTATAATAACCAAACACCCCTGTTCATACATTATGCATACGTCATGTATGCATACGTCATACCGTATAGTGCCTAAATATACCATACCAACCGTATGGTATCTAAGTAAAACAAATAAGATCCCTACAGTTTTTTTTTAAATATAAAAATTTCAGGGTTAGTACTTTGCTTTGTATATTTATAAACTTTATAATCATATAGGCCCATTTCTATTTATAGCTGATATATTTTATTAATTCTATTAGTGGGGCCGCATACAAATATAATTTTATATCACTGTGAAAATAGATTCAAACAGTACTTTAGAAATCTACGTAGTCGACATCTGTTGTATCGAAAGTTCAGCAGGTAGTGGAAATAATTTCGTAAATAATTTTCATACGTCGTAAATTTTTCTGGTAGTTCAGGTGGGAAAGGCAAATTTGCCAGATTTTTTAATTTTATTCCCAAACCTCTTCCTTTCTTCGTCAGTACTCCTACCAGTGCTATGAATAAACTTGAAACTCGTTGGCACAACCATTTTCAATCGGATTTGTTTCGCGGAGAAATCTGCAAAATTCCCCATATTTAAACTGATTGTTGCATTTTAATTCATATTCATTTTAAAATACTCTTCAAAGGCGCATTAAATATTGTATTTCACATATAAACTAAACTCTCTCTCACTGTTGGAATATATCAGTTGTAGAAGTCGTGGTGAGAAATGGATTCCAAAATTTTTGAGGAATATATTCAAGTTCTAAGAAATGTTTGGAATATTCAGCATGGGTCGGAAATGCGAAGGAGCTCGCAGTTCTGTAATAAGGCAGCCTCCTTTTATCCCATTCTATGCGTTCACCACCCTGGAAGACCACCTCGAAAGTTAATAACAAGGTATAGAATTATATACCCGTCTCTTTCTAACGTATCTATTCAATTTGATCCATTTCCATGTCAGTATCTGAACCATTCAATTCCTATAATTCAACAAGTGGTTACGAAATGTATGTATTGAATGTGCGTACATTTTAGGTTAAATAGGCCGTTATCATCATAGTATTCATGTTACAAATCATGGGGTAACGAATGGAGTTACCCTCTAATAACGAGTCCTCATTATTACTATTATTTCTTCAAATACACGTATGTGATTCATAGTACAAGTATTGTGAATCACATCAATGTGATTCATAGTACAAGTATTGTGAATCACATCAATGTGATTCATAGTACAAGTATTGTGGATCACATCAAAGTGATTCACAGTACAAAGATGTTCAAATACAGTCTAACTCATATAATGAATATAAAGAGACCCGAGTTTTTTTTCGCTTCAGCTGTTATTGGCTGTAGCTGTTATTTGGTATAATCCATTCCCGCATTCGGGTGGGGAAGCTTAGGGACTAGTCCCCCCGCGAAACTAAATTTGTAATAGGACCGCAAAAATACAAATATGTATTTTCTTGTCAAACTTGTAAACAAGAGAAAAAATATTCCTCTCAAATCTTGAGTAATTATCGAAATTCTGACCACAAAATGTCGTTTTGTAGTCCACTAATTTGCGAATATTGCAAAGAAAAAATATAGAAACAAATTTCTTTAAAAGGGTGACATTATAAAAATGAAATTTTGATGAAAATTACAAGATAAATTTACAGTGATGTTTGAAGGCAAAATGGATATTTTTTCATTTATTTTTGTATAATGTATTTATGTTTCTTCTTTACGATAAAGGCGACACATCTTTATTCAAAGTTATTTTGTGTAAATTTTTGAACGCCCCCCAAATTAAATCCTGGCTATGGGCTTGGAAGAACCGTTTATCAGAACTCGTACTTTAATATATTAATAATAATAATGTTTATTTGTCACAAGGGTTACATATTGCATACAGTCTTTAATTTCAATTTAAGTATAATAAATTTCACACAGTTTAGAACAGACAATACAATTTGCATTTCCCCGTGACGGGTCCCCAGTAAAAATTATAAAATTTAACCGGCTGAGGACCCTATTAATCCGCTGGCGCACAAACTCCGTTTAATAAGTATACAATTAATTTCTTTTTAAACAATTTTATATTGTTAAGATTATTTGGTAATTCATTCCAAAGCTTTATTCCCATATATTCAATTCCTTTCTGTACATTTCCGTTCTAATCTCTCGTAGCTTAATTTGGTTGCTTCTTCTTAAATTTCTATTGTTTTCGTGATATTGGATATCAATATTATCCAAAATGTTTTCCTTCTATTATCCTTTCATACATTAGATTTAGCGTACAATATTCATTGATTTTATCAATTGGTAATATACCATATTTTTATTATATTATATATTATATTATTCATAAGAGATTATATATTGTCCTTCGTAGCTCAGTGGGTAGAGCCTCCGCCCGGCAAGTGGAAGGTCGTGGGTTCAGGTCCCACCGAAGGCAGAAATATTTATTTTCTTTCGAACGTTTCACCATCTAATCACGCCATAACATCGGCGCTGGTATCACTACGCCAATAAACGTTGATTTATATTGTTGTTTAATTTAATCTGCGTAGTGTTCGATTTATATAAATACATATGCTGCAACGGGCTTTTCGATCAATTTAATACCAGTTTCTTTGCAATTTGGTTTAAATAGTAGTCTATGTACTACACCATTCTGCGAAATAACCGGCTTCAGTAAATAGTCTTTATATACGTTTGTAGGTAGAGCCTCCGCCCGGCAAGTGGAAGGTCGTGGGTTCAGGTCCCACCGAAGGCAGAAATATTTATTTTCTTTCGAACGTTTCACCATCTAATCACGCCATACCATCGGCGTTGGTATCACTACGCCAATAAACGTTGATTGATATTGTTGTTTGATTTAATCTGCGTAGTGTTCGATTTATATAAATAAAAAAAGAGGAATTATAGCTTAAGCTAGTGTTTTGTTGTATGGTTTCTAAAAATTTAGTCTATAGTGATTTGATTACCTTTGTGTCGTTCTTATTCAGATTTCTTCACATAAAATTTCAATAAATTGGGTGACTATACAGAAAAAGATACCCATTAATGGTTATTATGCATAATTTATTAGCCAATGTACTCATTAAACAACTACTGTTTCAAAGGAGATTGGAAACTTAGGAAATGAGGCTGCTAAAATTAATTTAAAAATTGAATGATGTGCATGGGATAAAACACTGAATGAATTTAGCGTACATTTTATGCTTACTTTTATCCAATTAGGCAGTTAGTAATACAAGAGTGAGAATAGAATTGAAGTAAATTTATTCAAACTATTTAGAGTTTTAGTTGCAACTTCTATTATGTGCGAATTTTGATGTCACTCTGATTGTTTTGGGGTTAAAAAGGAACTCTATAATTGATTTTCTGTTGATTTCTGTAATTTCAAACCCAGCAAAGCATTTCTCCGATGACTTTGTAAGAGCATGAAATTCCCTAACAACAATTAAAAGAATTGTTGTGTGTTTTTGTTGACCTCTTGGGGTTCTAAATTTAAAAGGCTTGTTGAGTTGATGAATCCCGATATTTTTTATATTTCCATGTTCTATATCTTTAATTCTGTTGTCAACAGAGATTGAATATCTGTTGTCAACAGGGATTGAATATCTGTTGTGCAAACAGCCTTCTTTCCTATTATTATTTTTGAATGATGGTTTTGATGATAAAGTGCCTCGGCAAAATAATTATTTATCAACGAAATGATCCTCCGAAATAGTGTCAATATCACTTTAAATTAATAATATCTTGCATAAAATTTACACTTCGCACAGGGATAACAAAACAGTTGTCAAATTTGTCAAATATTGGTCAAGCCCTTTCAATCAAATATTAGTCAAGACTTTTCAATCAAACTTGGTAGGAACTTTTTCTTCTTCACAAAAGCCGATTTAGTTTGAATTTACAGGTATAGGTGCGAAAAATATCATTTATTAAATATAATTGTTATTCGGAAAAAGAATGATGAAATGATGTTCCTAAGTAAAGTGCTCTAGAATAATTTCAAAAGGAAAATGACCTGTCTAAAAAATTGATGACAAATTTCCTCGACGATTTTCAAACAGAATCATGACAATTACTATCCACAAAATAATAGTTTAAATTGACATATTTATAATTGCAATTTTCAGCAACTTCTTTTGGAATAGAGCTCGTCACATCGCTGTATCTGCATTGTACAACAATGTCACTGAAAGCCATCGTAAGTGTCAAAAAAAAGGAAGAAACGGGGATATACAACCGCGCTATCAGGGGAACTTCGTCACTTAAATGAAAGAGTAGAGATTTTCTCTCTTTTTCCACAGACATTCGGCAAATACTTACCTATCTTTAATACCGCCGCTAGAGACGCGGAAATCGACGAGTTAATCCTTTCTCCAAATTTGTACAAGTAACGGATCATCACCACTCCGCTTTCTCCTTCTCTAATGGAGACTTCACATTCTGGAAGTCGGTTCACATTGAAAAGATCGTTCGGTCACAAAAACTTTACTATTTATGGAATAATCAATATTAGTTATTAATAATTCGAGATATATTAATATTATTTATATAATAAGTTCTCCCATTTAACCACTTTCATGAAATTTAGAAAAAACGTCGTTTAACAGAACTTGTCGTTAATTTGATTGGCCATATTGTGAGAGTTTAAAGTATCAATAATATTTAGAGTATTTATAGTGTAATAGCATTACAGTATCAATAATATTGATATTATTTACAGCAATAACATTGCACTATAAATCATATTGATATTATTTGCAATAATTGCATTGCAATATCAACGATATTGATATTACTTTTACAGTAATAACATTACAGTGTCAATAATATTGATATTATTTAGGGAAACAACATTACAGCACCAGTAATATTGATGCTATTTACAGTAATAACATTACAGTATCAATAGTATTGATATTATTTAGCGTAATAGCATTGCACAGTATTACTAATATCAATATTCTTATAGTAACTCCCTTTAATAACCACAATCTAATTAACGGTCATTTCCGTTTAACGACGTTTCCCTCAAGCCCTTGCAAGCCATTAATGAGAAAAGTTAATGTAATTATTATTTTGATATTATCTATTAATATCAATTAATGAACATTATATATATTTACTCTGTATGTTAAATAAATTTATTTTGTATATTGCATACATTTAATGAACGTATTAGATGCATCATGTAATTAATAATACATATTAACGTTTGGTTAGTTACCCGTGACCGACAACTCTGAGCCCAAATATTGAGTCCGCGCAGTGTCAATTGCAATTTTCAGTTGACAATATGCAGTTAGTATCAATTGCATTTGCAGTTTTCGCACATAGAGCGGTAATACGTTTCTTTTAAAATTAGTCTCTCATTCCCCCTACGGTATTTTCCAGCATTTTTCTTACAACAATTCTTGAACTATTATCACCTTTTAACCTCGAAAACGTTTTTACTCTGACTAAGCCTCTATAAAGTTTCCACCTACCTCCATAGCAATTTTCCTGCCAGGTTTTAATGTCAAATTTATCGCCAAATTTTGGCAATTCTACTCCAAAAGATTCTCGCCAATTTAAAGATAGTGTTCTCAACGTTGATTGACTTTCAATTCAATTAAAATATTTTTTTAATTTGTAAACTGTCTACGATTTGAACTACCGTGTCACATTTATAAAGTATTATAAACTAAGGGATCGTCGGAATATTCTCTATTTCTTAGGGGACCAAAATAGGAGACCGAGATTTTTTGTTAGCTTCTAGTTTTTATGGAGAGATAAAATGGGTCTATCTGGCCTAGGTGCTTTTAGCTTACCACTCTCATTCATTCATTCATTCATTCATTCATTCATTCATTAGGGGACCAAAATAGGAGACCGAGATTTTTTGTTAGCTTCTAGTTTATATGGAGAGATAAAATGGGTCTATCTGGTCTAGGTGCTTTTGGCTTACCACTCTCATTCATTCATTAGGGGACCAAAATAGGAGACCGAGATTTTTTGTTAGCTTCTAGTTTATATGGAGAGATAAAATGGGTCTATCTGGCCTAGGTGCTTTTGGCTTACCACTCTCATTCATTCATTCATTCATTCATTCATTCATTCATTAGGGGACCAAAAGCTGCTAACTTGAGAGTAAAAGACGTAGAACGTTAGAGTTCAATTTCCATATGCATTTTCTTTGTAACTCCTATTCTGTAACCAAGGAGTTGCTTGCTCTTCCGATACACGGAAGTGCAAGAAAGTGATCACGCAAGGCTACGCTCAGTGGCTTATCAGCCAAAGCAATGGGAGGGAAAACCAGAGATCCCGCCAGTTTGAATCCAGTGTGACTGCTTGGTCAAACCTTTTCTCCTTGCGAAGCGAAATATCCGTGCGCTGGAATAGGACGCCATCGTCAGTGAATCAGATCATGATCGTTTGTTCGTTTGTTTTGTGGTTTTACGGCTACAGTTTCCATGCTGCGCCGGGACCTACTACCGTTTTCCGAGGAATCCGAACCTCTTATGGCCTAGGGAACCAAACCCCGGACTACAGGAATCAGATCATGAAGGCGATGTGCACTGCAATGATTATTTTCAGTTTTCAAATTTCATACCCGTCTTAATTACAGCTACTAAGTTTTACAGTATTGAATGTAATTTACAGCATTATTTAGTATTTACAGTATTGTTTGGTATTTATGGCATTGTGTTGTGAATTTATAAAGCTGCAGTATTTTACCATTCTTATTTGGGTATCTGTATTGTCATCGTCTGGATTTTTTGGCGGAAAACATGTACTTAAATCCGTTCAGTTCCTTTGGTTTATTACGAATAATATGAAGAGAATCCATCTTTTCTACATTCTTTGTTTCCTTCTTTTCTTTCTTATTCTGAATTTTAGATTACGGCATAAGTCATTAGTAAAGAAAAAGTACCTCTCGTTTTAAATTTTTGTTCCATTAGGGAAGAAATGATGTTCTGAAATTTTCAAAAGATGATTAATTTTTAATGAAAGCCTTATTCAATGAATAACTTATATTTAATATTATATATTCTCACCCGTTTGGAATACAACAGTTCAATTATGCGTTGGCTTGTTGCCTTTTTTATATTGAAATATACATTATGTGTAATCATTTGAGCTGTATGTATACAAAATGTAATTTTCAAAGCTACTTCAGAAATCATCTTTTTAAACTAAAATTATTTTGGGTTGATTTTAGTTAGAAATAGTTACGTATGTACTTCAAAAGTACACTAGTCACTGTTAATTGAGTACTAAAATTAATCCATCCGACATTTTTAATTAGTTGAAATTTTTTGCCACAAAGATAGCAGATATCATGCTGTACAAAATGGGGTGATTCCATTCTGAGTACTGATTTATTCGGGGTGGGGAGGGTGCTGTTAGGGTTGTAACTTTCCATTGCGATGAAATTTTATTTATACATGAATACATGAAGTTGTAGCAAAATAGCCCCTCCATTAAAAGCCTGTAACCCCTCCCCACTTTATGAACTTTCTGAGTGCGCCTGTTATCCTGAAAGAAATTACTAAGGTAACAGTACTAATTAAAGACTTCCTTTTATTTTTTTTTATAACGATTTACTTTAGCGACCATAGGCGTAACTAGGGGGGAGCTAGGGGTTGCCTAGCCCCCCCAAGGTTAATGTTTAGACACCAAGAAAATCGTAATTATAAATGAATACTATGTGGAGAACATGGTAGCTATAACCCCCCCTCCCAAGACCTTTACTAGCTACACCACTATTACTTGTTTTTGTAAGGAACGATGCAATTGAAATTGACAGTTATAAACACTAGAATTGAAATTGACAGTTATAAACACCAGAATTGAAATTCCGTTTACAATTAAAAAGCATACTAAATTGCTAAAACTGGAATCGATTCCACCAGGTTACCATAATCCAACGTAAATTGACTAGATAATTTAAACCTTTTTTCCCCCTTCAGCATTGGCGTAGTTAGCCCCGAGATCTAGTGAGGGTTATAGCTACCCAAATACTCCGAATATAGCATTTTCGTTTTCCAAAGGAGGGCTAAATTTTTTCTAGGGGCTAAACTATCCCAAGTCCTCAGTCCTGGTTAGGGAAATACCCTTCATAAATCACTCGTCATGTCTGTTTCAAATATCCAATAAAATAAAACATTTTTTCGTCTGCCCCTTTCCGGAGCGACCTAGACGGAGCTGTAATAGTCATCTTCTTGGGTGGCGGCCCACGGGAGCCTCCTTGACACCTTCATGATCCCATCTTTTAAAGTTCTTTTTCAGTCGCGTCTTATCAATGGGCACCTGGGGATGTTGGATTCCTCTCGTTCACGCACAAGCAATCGTCCTATCGTAATGTGTAATGATCCTAAACGCCCGAGCGGAACTTTTTAAGGAAGAAGCGATTAAGCGAAGAACAGCGAACAATATTTTAGGAGAAAAAACTAAATAAAGGAGAAACAACAAAATTAAGATATAGTGAAAACGATTCGGTTTGGAATGCTCTAAAAGTTCCGTTTTGGGTTTTTTCTTTTTTACAAGATGTTGTAATTGGCAAACTTGCAATTGGCAATATATTTATGATTCTATTTAACATTTCTTGATGTGTATGGTTATATTCCACAAGATTTGACATGCATGTAAAATATTATTACTCTTCACAAACGTAACACAATTGCCAAATAATGGTCAACACAATATAAAAAAAAGCTCTAGTTTGAGCTACATATACGTGGGTGGCAAAAATTATTGTATAATAAATTCCCCCACGAAAACTCACAAAAATCTCGCCCCGGAGGCTTTTCTGTGTTGACCATTATTTGGCAATTGTGTTATCCCTGTGAAGGGTAATAATATCTTACATCCTCATATACGGAGAAAAATGCGTTTGTTCTTGTCCTCGTTCGTCTAGTAGGTCAAGACACCGCGTGCTCAATGCGGGGACCCTGGTTCGAATCCAGGATGAGGACCGCGCCTCTTTTTCTCCAAATATAAAAAAAGCTCTAGTTTGAGCTATATGAACGTGGGTGGCAAAAATTATTGTATAATTTTGCATGCATGTTGCGTTTGACATAATTTGGTGAAATGCAATACATAGTCTGACATAATTTGGCAAAATCTGACGTTCTTTGATATGTATATGACAAGCATATTAGCTTTTAATATGCTCTGAAATTCATACTGATTCTTGACATGTGTAGGATGGATGCGTTTCATATTTCATAAAAATCTGCGCATATATAATGGTATTTGATACGTTCGTGTATATGTAGTAGTGTTCACGTTAACAGGCCTAATCGGGCTTAACAATGCTTTAGAACTCACTGGTGTATAGTGTGTCCCATAAAGAACGCAGTTTTTGAGTGCATAATAACGTACAAATTTATTAATGAAATTGAGTAATTTAAATATTACATATTTACATATTTTTTTACACGATGGCGATATTTTCTGCAGAACGACTAACACGAGGACGCCTCGAGGGTTTAATGTCCACAACCAAACCGGTTTTCTCAAATTTAGCAATCAGTATCATCAGTCATAATTCAGTGAATTATGTTCACCAAACATTCCACGGAATTTGCGAACAATCTCTGCACAACATTCACCACATTTGTAATAAGTTTTCACTATGACAACACGCTGTTCCGCCGTGAAGCGCTCCATTCCTACCTGTACAGAAAACAGATGACAATCATGCGCTACTCGGCGCTCCGTGTCTACTAACCACAAAGACAACAGATGAAAATCGTATAACGTTCAGTGCTGCCAACTTACTAGAACAGAAATGGCGGGCATTTTAAAAGTTGCGTTCTTTATGGGACACCCCATATAATATATGCGGAAATCCCTATTAAGATTAGATATGAATTAACATCCTCATATAAATAAATAATATCTTATGCCTTTAGTACATGTTGTCATACATAATAGCATTTAATACCCTTCAGAAATTAATATTTAACAAGATTTGACACGCATTTTAATGTTTATCTCATTTTAAATTGAGTCTATAGCCTCGCCCTTACGAACTTTCTGCATACGCCTACGGGCACAAGGATGAGAAGGGTCCTACTTCGACGGACACTATAATCTCCTGAGACCTCCGAACCCCTATCCCCTAGGGAACCAAACCTAGAACTAAGGTGGGTAGGCAAGCGGCGCGCGTTCTACAATATCGTGGGTAGTTGAACCCAGTTTAATGGAACGATAAATAAATGCATTGCAGCTACGCCATTGTAGTGTATTGGACCTGCATTTTCAGAGGAAGTCCAGTTTCTAATGACTTTGCGCATCAAACCCCGGACTACGGTGAGTTGGTGGCATAGGAACAGGGGCCTCATAGTCCCAAGGCGCGCCCCCCCCCCTTTGGATATCAAAACACATTATTTTCTCATAGGTCTCATCACAAAATCTTCTTTAAAGGCGCTTCAACCCCCCAGCCCCCCCTATAAGTTTTGAATTGCTACACTAGGTGTAATGAGTTAGTAAGCTTTTTTTCCCCCTCATTGTGAGTTACTCTGGTCAAAAACGCCTTACCACTATCCTTCACTGTTACCTCGCAGTCCAAATAAAGTTTAAAAAAAGTAAAAGAAGTCAAGTTTTTTTAATCACGTCAAAATAACCAGTGGCGTATGTTTAAGTCCTCAACATCACGAATAATCGATTCTATTGCATTTTGCAATTTTAACAGATATCGTAAATTTTCAGGGATATTACCATTGAAGGAATCAGGGCCGGTCTGGGCCGCAGACTATGCGGCCCACGGGCCGATGCGCTCTCATGGCGATAGGACTCGAGCCTTCCAATAATTCAAGGTATGTGCCTGTATTCCAGGTGTGTGTGTATTCCAGGGGCGGACCCGGTCCGCCCCTGGAAAGGAAATATTTCCAAACCTAAATTATGAACGACAAAAGTTAATAATTCGTTTCAAGAATTACACAATTTCTTCATTCAGATGATATTTATATATACATCTACTTTTTTGACAGGGCTAATAAAAAAAACCATCCTTATTAAATCACTCTGCGAAATTAACCTATTTAGATTTGTAATTGATTAGTATTTTTACCCCAATCATTATATTGTCAGTGAATCTTACACTGTCTGGATATTTTTGATAAAATATTATAAATATGTGTTAATCTTGTTTTTATACGTTGCTTTCTTTTTGTGACTCTTGATATACGCTGAAATACGATATTAACTCTTCCATTTAAATGCTGGTCTCCTTGCAAAAATATTTAACTTGTTGTTTTGAATCAGCCTGATATTTGTCTCAATATTAGTTTGACTAAGTTTGATGCAGCATGGCTTTTGCTGTCCTTCCATAATAACAAAACACAGTTAACTGACTAATCGTTCTTCCTTATGTCTTACAGACTTTACAATTATCTACTGCATTATTATTATGTATTATATTTTTGAGCTTACCAAAAGGGAAGAGAAATTACACAAATTCAATGTATATACTATTATTATTTTCCATGTTTTTCATAGCTTTATCGTAGTACACACTTTTTATTGTTTTTGGTTGGTGTTTTATTTGTATATCCATCGCAGAATGACCCTTGCTGTCCTTGCGCCATAAAATTACGACCAACCATTTTTACATACCCAAATCAATATTGCAGCATGGTCTTTGCTGTCCTTGCATAGTGATAAAACCAACTACTCATTCATCATTTTGCTTCTCAGACGTCACCAATATCTAATGTTTTGTTATTGTGTATCTTAGACATTTTGGACCAATCAAAAAATTACATTATTATTATATATCTATTACCATTATTTTCTAATCTTTTCACGATTTTATTGTAGTACTCATTCTTTATTATTTTGGTTGGTATATTATTTATATGTCCAAATCAATATATTCATATCATGTTGACAAGGCACGTAGCCATGATTTCATTGGGGGGGAGGCTGAACCTTATGCTTGAAACCGTAATGGACCTTTGCATTTCTAGCGTTAACTTTTTCAATTAGTGCCGAGCTGTAACCCCCCCTCACACCCCCCACTATGCGCCTACTTACCTTTTTTTTTATTTAATTTTTCCTTTCTATCTTTTGTATATTACAACTTAAACTTGTTACACCTCAATATTTAATCTAAGGAAGTAAAATTAATTAGTACTGTATTTTGTAAATTAAAAATTTATTACCACAGATATCTATAATTATAAAATCTATGAAAGTGGAAAGTTATAATTTACTTATTATAGTTATATTTTACTTATTCAAACTCCAGCAGCGAATTAACTGCCTATAAAGCTTAATCGCAGATCGACATTTTTTATTTACTACAGAAGCAATCTCTTTGACTTTTTCCCTGTCATAATATTTATGACCTTATCCGGTTTCACAGTAATGTTGGAGTGAATTGAAACCATGGCAAGCGCACTCAACCGGTCATCACTCATTATACTACGGGGAAAAGTCTTCATTCTTTTCAGTGTCGAAAAGGATCTTTTTCCACTAGCAGTTATTACTGACAATGTAGCCAAGACAGTAAGGAGGTACCTGATTGTACTATAATAGGTACCACTACAATGCTCTAACACTTTCAGGACCTCAATGTTAGTGTCAATAGTTAAAACTCTTTCACAGCACAGTTCATATTCAGCTTTTAGTTTTGAAAGTGACATCTTATCGTCGAAATATGGAGATAGACTTTCCAACTTGATTGTGTCATCAACGGAAGTAAAACCGAGAAGAAGTATCTGGAAACTTAGTAGAATATCCTCATTTGAAACGAATCTATCATATAAATTTTGAATCAGACTATCAACACAAGGAATGAAGTTAGTCACTCTGCAGTGTTCTTCAACAGAAGTACCTTACCCATGGCAATAAATGTACGCTCACCCCATACGACGCTGTTATAAATAGTAAACAAAGAGGACTTGTTTACATTAGTAAGAAAACATTTTTATTAAACCAAATACTCCACTTGAACAATGATTTACAAAAAAAATCAGCATAAACCCTATAACTGGCATCTTGATATATGCCTGGAATCATTACACCTCTGAAAAGACGGTGGCAATAAATTTACGCGCACCCAAATCTCTGCACATGTTGGTCGGCCGAACGTGCAAATTTTTGCTGCTTTGTATCTTGTGCAGTCAACAATATGCAAATGAAGAGCAGTATAAAACCTCGTGTAGTCTGCGTTTCGTTCAAAACTCGAAAAACTGGCAAGAGAAAGGTTAGGACTGCAGATGCGCAATAAGATCCTTCCCAAATGACAAAATGGAGCAGCTATGCGTCAGACTGCTCGCGAATTGTGTTTAAACGAGTCTACCGTCAGAACATTTCTTAAACATCACGACAAAACCGGTTTCATCGCGTCTGGGTTTAGCAAAGGCAGATCGCCTATAACTACTGCTAGGGAAGATTGAATTTTGGGTCGCGTTGTCACGAAACACCGATCTGAAACTTAGGTGGAAGCTTCAGAACAATGGAGCCAACGTATAGACCGACTTGTATTGCGACGAATTGCTATCAATATACTACATGACATGGGATATGGCTCATACAAGAGTAAGCGAAAGCCTATGTTGATGCCAGTTTAGCTAATGAAGCAGTTTGCATAGACTAGAGACCACATGTCCTGGACGAAAGCTCAATGGCGGAAGGTGATTTGGTCTGACGAGTCCCCCTTCCCAGTCCTATATGGAAATATCGGGCGGAGAGTCATCCGCCGGCCGAATGAAGGACACGCCAAAAACTGTGTAAAACAAGAAGTAAAGTTCCCAAGCATTGTTCAAGTGTGGGGTGTTTTGGCTATTGTGGCACTGGTGATTTGTTTCCGTGTGATGGGACTATCAATGCACAACGCTACCTAGAAATTTTACAAGAGCATTACCTGCCTTCCGTTGACCGCCTTCGTCCTCAGGGAGATGCTATCTTCCAGCAAGATCTCGCTAACCCGCATACTGCACGCAAAATGACAGCTTGGTTTCGCCAACATCATGTCCAAGTTCTTGACTGGATCCCAAATTCTCCGGACCTCAACCCAATCGAGGATCTGTGGCAGGTCCTCAAGAAAGGTGTGAAAAAAGTTCTCCCGAACAAAACATCAGCCAATGACGGTTCTTCAGAAAGCATGGGCTAAAATTCCACAAGAACTTTGTCGTGCCTACGTCGAATCAATGCCTAGACGAGTTGCCGATGTGCATGCAGCAAAAGGAGGACCCACAAAGTGGTAATTGTATCGCCAAAGCTGGGTGTGTGTAAATTTATTGCCACCGTCTTTTCAGAGATATAATGATTCCAGGCATATATCAAGATGCCAGTTATAGTGTTTGTGCTGATTTTTTTGTAAACCATAGCTCAAGTGGAGTATTTGGTGTAATAAAAGTGTTTTCTGACTAATGCAAATGACTTTTTTTTTTACTATTTATAGCAGCGTCGTATGGGGTGTGGGTGCATTTATTGCCACGAGTAAGATAGTTGGAGGATTTGCACGTTTTGTTAGCTTTTTCTGTGGGTCTTGGAATCTTCAATTCAGTTTGGAACACTACCTCTGAAAGCTGTGAAGCAGAATTAAATATTTCTTGAAAAATCTTTTTTGCATGCTTTCGTTGTTTTTTAAGAGTGAATAAAATCTCTTTAGCATAATTCAGGGCTGATACCTAATCGAGAAACTTCTTTTGAAGAAACACAGACAATGATAGAGTAGGGCTGAAGATTTTGTCACAAACAAGTAGGCTGACACGGAAATCACTCTTCTCCATGGCTGCCAATAAAGCTGAGGCTATTGAAGAAATCTTCTATGTCCTCTCTGAGATCTCCTGCAAACTGATATAAATGCATTTAAAGAGCTTAACAAAGGTTTGAATACTTTCATGCCTTTCAATGTATTGAGTGTTACAGAAGCCAATAAGTCTCTTTTGTCCTACTCTCTGGGGCATGTACTGAAATAGAATCCTGAAGAGTTTTATTGGAATATGGATGGTTTCTAAAAAAGTTAGCTATTTCATTGACAGTTCAACAAACTGTACGTACCATTAGAAATATTGGAATCAAAATCTTCTTTCGGCTTCTTAAAAAATGATGTGATACTCCGTTGGCTCTTGAAACCTTTCATTTATTATGCCGGTTTCGTGAAGGTGAAAATACGAAATTCAGATAAAAATATCGAGAATTTTTAAAAATAAATTATTTACAGATTCTACTTACAAAAATATAAAAAATACAGCTACCAACAAAATTGCATAAATGGATAAATCTCTCTTTAAACTATCATAGGTTCGCATTAAACAAAACCTGCACCGTCACTACGCCTCACAGGCGAAAACTGAACTGAACGAAACATAACTGAATATTGTCCGTTTTCGGGGGCCGCGTCTATCACTCGCGGACGATTCTACACCGCCTCCGCGAAGAGGTGGTACGATGAGATGAGATGGGCATTTTACTTTCCGAAGTTCTATTTTACTACGCGCACTCTTGTTCGTTGTCTTTTCCGACGTTGATATTTATTTCCCATTTGAAACTACCTTTCTATTTCGTTTTAATTCGATTTAAGACTCGAGTCTTATCAAATTTCAAGTATACACCTCTCTTAGTGGCGATTTTAAACTAAGGCGTTGCTATTACAATTAATGCGATTCCACTGCTGCTAAAATGAGAATGCAATAACTTTAAATTGCCTAAACAGGCAACAGGTTTAGAAGCAAGTGATGGAATTTTTAATTTTTGGAACTAAAAAGGTGCTTTACACTAATTTGATGAAAATTGGAAATTGACATAGGGTTGAACGTCAAGTTTCATTCGTGACTAAAGATTTTTTTTTTTAGATTTCTGGGAGCTTCAGCCCCTTCCCTGGCTACGTGCCTGTCATGTTCCATTCTTCGATCTCACCTTGTTTGGTGCAGAACGACCCTTGCTATCCTTGCGCCATATAGCCAGCTTACCAGCCAACCACCTAACCTATTTTTTGATTTGTTGAACTTGACGTTTTGAGATATTCGTCCTCAAAATTACTTGTTCAAATTTACTAATATATGAAATATTGCTTATTTGGGATTGCGATTTAACCTAAATGTTGCGTTTCAACAAGTTATTCTCATTCCCTTTTATGATTTAACCTAATTAAGTGTTATGTTTGAGTAGGTTATTCTCATTTACTTATGTTGGCATCTTGTTTCAATGCCTGATTAACTTAATCTTTCAACAGTTGGTAATTTATTTGAAAATCTCATACTTTACGCCTTTTATTACATTATATTGCTTGTATTATATTTCAATACTTTTGATAAGATAATTTATTCCTCTACTAATTTTCATTTTGAGTTTTGTGTATTTTTTCTACTTTTTCTACAGGATTATTTATACCTTTTGCTATCTATTTCTTACACTATGAAACATCTGTTTCATAGTATACCCTGTATAATGTACCCATACACATGCACTGACTAATTCTTTATTTATCGTTGTGTTACCTTTTGGTTCCTGATTAATTTTTATTTTATACATTTATTTTATTTACTTTATTTTTGGTCAAGATTTTTTTTAATTTATATACTGTAGTTATTATGAATTTTTTTAATTGTTATGGTATGTTCCAGACCTGTAAATAGCACCAGCAACCTATGTGGTCAATATTTCCGACGTTCAAAAGTAATTTTTACTCAATCCTCCCAAAATAACTTATTCTCACTACATATAAATACCTGCAGCCTTTTGAATAAAGTTATTTCCTTAATGATTTATTGAATGAACTAAAAAATATTACTCATTTTATCTATATTACTGAAACGTGGTTTCAACCTAACTATTCTTTACATATATATAGCTCAATACAGCCTAGTTACTGAATGCCACCAGAATGGTCACGGAGGTAGAGTGACAATTTATGTACATCAATCAATCTCATATTCAAATTATAATCATTGGAGTGGAATATTTCTATACATTGAAATCATAGTCATAAAATCTTTTTAGAATCCTTATTTCTACAATATATAGACCACCGAATGATGACATTGCGGAATTTTTAACTTTCTTAAAGAACTTTATGGATTTTGTTAACACTGAATAATTGAAATAAATTTTACTTGGTGATCTAAATATTGATATGAGTTCAAACCAAAACGTTAATGTTAAAAATTTAGAAGATATACTTCATAAGTACTATACTTCATAGCGGTTTTCATTTTACAATCAATGTCCCTACTAGAATAACATCTCACTCTCAAACTATGATTGACCTCTGTATAATTAATACTTATCCACACCTTTCAGGAATACTCACATACCATATAAGTGATCACCTACCTGTTTTTATAACTAATGATATTCAAAATTTTCTTCGTAATAAATTTGGAAGCTGTTTTTCGAAAATGGATCTTTCGGAAAGTAATCTAATCTTATTTAAATCAGAATTAATAAAAATCAATTGGACCACTTTACATGATTCGGATGATGCTCAACGAGCTTACATTCTATTCATTCAAACTTTTACTAATATATACAACAAATGTTTCATTTTTAAAAATATTTTAAGAAGTAAGCGGATCAGAAAACCGTGGATCAATAATTTTCTTCTACAAGAAATAAAAAAAAATAGACTTTCTCAGGCTTCGTACAACACAAATCATCTGATCACCTAACTGCATTTCGTAAATTTCAAAATAACTTAAACAAGAAACTAAAACTGGCGAAACGAAACTATCTCGAAAAATTCTTCAAAGGCTCCGATCAAAAAAAATTGGTTGGGATTAAATGAACTCCTTGGTGGAAATAAAACATCTAAGAACCCAATTAGTAGCCCTGTTATTGGGAATCAAACCATTACCAACCAAAATAAAATACTTACAGCCTTCAATAACTACTTTATAGTTTTTCTGTTTGGATTGGCAGAGGCCCATAATACAATGTCCCATTTGAATAGTGGACTATGACATTAAAGATTCACTATTTCTTTCACCAGTTACACCCGCTGAAATTGCTAAACTAATAAAGGAAATTAACCCTAATAAGGGCTCTAGATATGATCAGACTCACCCGGCGGCTATTAAATATGTTTCAGATATTATACTGCAGCCTCTCACCCCCATTTTTAATCCAATTATTTCCACAAGTGTTATTCTACAAGATCTTAAAATTTCAGCAGTTACACCTGTATTTAAAAAAGAAAATAGATATGAGATTGCCAATTACAGACCAATATCAATATTGACAGTTTTTGCCAAGATTTTTGAAAAGATACTCGATAAAAGATTATATAGCTTTTTCCCATTAAACAAAATCATTCATCTAAATCAATTTGGATTTATGGAGTGCAGATCAATGGAACAGGCTTTAATTGCAGTTACAGATTTTATTTACTCTTCTCTGGATTCTAAACAAGCAGCAGTTGGTGTGTTTTTTGATCTGTCGAAGGCCTTTGATACAATTAACCATGAACGTTTACTATATAAGCTTAGTCTAGCTGGTATCCGTGGCCCTTGCAATACCGTTTTCAAAAACTACTTAACTAACAGACAACAGTATGTTCACATGAATGGCTGCCGCCCTACACTTCGCGATTCATTATGTGGTGTGCCCCAAGTATCTATTCTTGGACCATTATTATTTAACTTTTATGTCAATGATATTTTTCATCTACCAACATCCTTCGAACCAATTTGCTTCGCTGATGACACAAGTATCTTCTCTAAACATACTGATATTAACAACCTAATCACAATAGTTAATGAAGATATTAAACACATTATTAACTTCTTTAACATTAACTACTTAACCCTTAACAGAACAAAGACTAAGAGCTTTTTATTCACAAATAAAAGAAATATTAATCTAAATAATTTTCATCTTAATATTAATAATGAATCAATTTCATTCTCAACAGAAATTAATTTTCTTGTTATAACATTTTAATCTAATTTAAAACGGGACACCCATATTCACACCATATGTACGAAAATTAGTAGAAATTTGGGAATAATAAGAAATATTGCATATTATTTACCCACTCCAATACTTATAATTCTTTACTTTTCTTTGATTTTCTCTAACATCTATTATTGCTCACTGATTTGGGGCTGTACCACAAAATACAATCTCTCACGGATTACTGCTCTTCAGAAGCATTTTATTTCACTTTTGTCTTACAATAGTCATGTGTCTCACTCCTTTTATTCATCTTCCAATAATACTCAAATATTACTAATTGAAAAATTACTAATTTACAAGATCTTTATTTTTATGTTTAATGCCATATGAATCGTTTTATATCTTAATCTTATGTCCTTAATCCCACCTGGACATAATCACTTCACAAGAAATCTAAATAATCTAATACCAGAATTCTCCAAAACAAATCTTGGATTGGTATGCACGGGTTGTATGGGCCCTAGGGTGTGGAACCCTCTTCCTGACAGAATTAAAATTTTGAGTTCACTTTTTAAAAAATATCTACATAAATATCTTTTGTAAAACTGATTTTTTGCATAACTTTATTGATTTATGCTTGTTATAATTATTTTAATTTATATAGTTATTTTGCCTCGGGCAGCTGGGGCTCTGTCAGACCTTATGGTCTCTACCCATAGCTGCCCGAGCAGATCGATTATTTGTATGTTTTTTTTATTCCATAATCGTTTCTGCCCGAAAATAAATTTGAATTGAATTGAATTGAATATTTTCATCTCGACAAATCATCGTTTCTAAGACAGAAAATTAAGCACTAGAACAAGTAATGGGTTTTAAATGATATTTTTTAGCTAATTATTTTTATTGGCATTTTTTTTATCATATTTTATTAATATAATATAGAACGATTTTTTCTTTCCCCTTTAATTTATGTTTTGTCTTATCCCCATGCGAGTAATTATAGAAAACGACATCTTTATACGTGTTATCTAACAT
>QLNU02015003.1:1725297-1736508 GCA_006491805.2 Dysdera silvatica
TTTGAAATTTATTACATACACCTGCAAATTCATTGGGTACTTAGTACTGTCTGTTACTAATAGGCGTTTTCCAAATGTCAAAGATTTAGGGGGTGACATGAAATGGTCCCCAGGTGAGACACCTGCATAAACATAACCTTCTTGGCCTCCCCCTAACCTTTAAATTCCAGGTCAGTTTCTGTCAGATGTGTCACTATTCAGAGTACGGTTGTTGGTAAGCAGTATATACAACAATGGGACAACCTGCCAGTTGCCACACCTCTCTTCTACCTTATCTCCGATTCTGCGAGACAGTTATGTCTGATCTCAGATGACCTTCTAACGGTCAAATGTGTCATCTTCGAAATTTGGCAGGGTACGTAGGCGTCAATTTCACGGCATTGCAAACAAGTTTTTGACCGACCTTGGCCAACACCAAACTGGACAAACCAAGACCAATTGATAAGTGCATCTATATCTGACCATCGGAAGAGATAAATACGGCGTCAAAGCGTGGGTTTTTGTTGACGTTTCAAGGTCCGATGAAATTGATTCCGTTCGAAGAAATCGAAATCGTAATTGATCAGAAGGTTGTGTGACTGCTAAAACAATCACATTCTGAAAGGACCACCACTCCGCAAAATATGGTGTACAAACTTAAACTAATAGAGGCATTGGCGGATTTATCAATAGCAATAAACCTGGTCTGGGAATAGGGATATTTCTTACAGAAATATTCTTAAAAAAACACTTGCATGTTTATTGATGGATGCACATAATGCTTATATTAGTAATTGTTAAATATGAAATATTAATTAGAAAGTATACATGATTGGAAAATGTTAACTATCAGGTGTGGGTGATTGACAAATGTTAATTAGCAAGTAATAATGATTGAAAAATGTTAATTATCAAGTGTAAATGATTGAAAACGTTAATTATCGAGTATAAACGATTAAAAATTTTAATTATCAAGTATGAATGATTGTAAAAGGTTAATTATTAAATATGAATGATTGAAAAAATATTCACGACGGGTTAAATTTGCGAAAGAGATTTTATTAAAAATATAACCATAGACAGGGTTAAATAAGGATTGTTATTTCACCATTTGAATAAGTCTTTAAAAATCAGAAACCAGTGATAATGCATTTCTAATTGTGTTAGGCCGTTTTAGCATTGAAATTGATTTGAGGTTCTAAAATGTTAAGAATTTTACAACAGAGAACTTTGCGTATATATACGCAGCCCAAATTCCGTGTCGGAGTGAATAAAAAAAAATTAGCTGTCTAAGAAATACACCCAAAATTAAAATTAAAAAGTTGACTAACCACATCTTGGAAAACTAAATCAATACAAACCCGAAAACTAAACCTTGGTGCTGCCTAAACTGAAACCCTCAAAGGGAAACCGAGAGAAAGAATGGCAGATTAAGGAACGCGCATGAAGGAGAATTATGGAAGACAAAACTGAAGAAGTGGGCAAAAACAGATGAGAGGCTTACAGCAAATCGAGGAAAATGACTGTTTTGTGAGGTCTCTGCATCTCCACAAGAATTAAAGGAAACAATACGATGTTAGGAGGAAAATTATAACTTTTCGATCTCCTTGGTTTATTTGCGTTCTTCAAATTAAATTTTCGTTTTTGTAAACTGTATATTTTGTTCAAAAAAGTTCTATATATTACGTGGTTTAAAAATATATAAAAACTGGTCTAAGAAATTTAAATTTCGGTCCTGGCTTAAATTATGTTGGACCGAAATTTCCAGTGCACGTGAAATGAATTTCGTAATACGAAATCTTTCAGAAAGAGACGGCAATGCAGTGACATTTGTTTATGATGATGACCAAGGGACTAATAAAAAAAGACATCATTATAGGCAATATTAAACTAGAATAATCTATTCGTAGAAACTGGGTAAAATATCGTTATGTACAGATTTCACTTTATGTCGTTTATAGAAACAACAAAGGATATGAGCTCCCTGATGACGGGTTGCATATCATACCATCGTAGGTTGCTTGTCCTACCATCGGAGATTGCATGTCCTACCATCGTAGATTGCACGTCATGCCATCGTAGATTGCACCTCTTACCATCGGAGATTACACGTCGTACCATCGGAGATGGCACGTCGAACCATCGGAGATGGCACGTCGAACCATCGGAGATGGCACGTCGAACCATCGGAGATGGCACGTCGAACCATCGGAGATGGCACGTCGAACCATCGGAGATCGCACGTCGAACCATCGGAGATCGCACAACATACCATCATGGATAGCCCGTCATTCCATCGTAGATCGCACGTCATGACATAGCTTAAACACATAGCGCTAAAGAAGATCGCAGATATAAAAAAAATAGAAGTAAGGCATACGGTAGCTTTAAAAAGGGACAGCACAATATATGATAGCCCTGCGGTGGCGCAGTGTGGTAACGCCTTCTCCAAGTGCGCCGCTAATCCGGGTTCCCCAGTGCAAAAAGAACGCTTACTCAGAGATCTCATAAAGATCGCACTGCTCACTGTAGTCCGGGGTTTGGTTCCCCAGGCCTTAAGAGGTTCGGATTCCTCGGAAAACAGTAGGTCCCGGCGCAGCATGACCACTGTAGTCTTTGAGCCGTAAAACCAAAAAGAAAGCGAAACAATATATGATAATTACACAGCACAAAGTCGGATTAGCGGAAGATCGCAAGTTATGGCATCAGAGGTAACACAAGATACGGCGCTTATGACAATCATGACCCAGCAATGGTAAGGTGCTTACCTAGTGTACGGTTAATGCGACTTCGATTGCCAACGGTGGAAATTAAAATATCGCCTACCGATTAACTGCACGTTATATTTCGGGGTTTGTTTCGCTAGGCCTTTAGAAGATGGGCTTCCTCTGAAAAGATTGGTCCATTGTTTCTATGGGGGAGTAATGGTAACATATTCAGCTGTTGTCACTTTCATCCCACTAATAGTATCCTAGAAGAGGTGCAGTGGTAAGCCGTTCGCTTGTTGCGTCGTTATTTTATACATCTCGCTAAGCCTGTATTTCACGAAGTAAGGAATTCATACCGAGTTAAGAGTACGCCGAATAAAGAAAAATTTAAAAAAAAAACAACTTTTAATAATTTGTTAAAAATTTTTAAGAAATAAACTTATACTTTTCTAATTAGTTCTTACGTTGAGAGAAACGATTTTATCAGCCTTTTGTTTCCATTAAATTTCATAGTGGAAAAGCACATACTGCAATGTATAAATATGTTTGCTTTTTCTTTCAGCAAACATTGCTTTAAATGGGTTTATACAAACCGTCCTGGATTGATTTTGTTTTCACATTAAACATATTAACTATCCTCAACACTGTGTGTCTCAAACTTGTAACCATGTTGGAGTACCAGTATTGCCAGGAAAAAAAGGGCTCCTACGGAATAACTACACCCAATAGTCCGGGGGATTTGTTCCCTAGGTCCTAAGAGGTTCGGATTACCCAGAAAACTGTAGGTCCCAGATCAGTATAACCCTTCCTGTTCTTGCGCCCTAAACTTCACGAACAATATCATAGAACGCCTCGCTTAATCCAGTGTTTGGCTTTCTTCGTCAAAGTTCTTGGGAAAACCGTGCTATGCAGTATAACTATTCGTGCTCTTGAGCCATAAAACCGCAAGAAATCGTATAATATGTTGTTACATAGCAAAGAATTTCTCATATTTGGCGTGGAATGATCTTTGTGACCCTTGCGCCATATACATTCGATCAACCAACAGATTCACTGGCGTATGCATGGGGTGTTTATAGGAGTTGTAACGTCCCATTGGGACGAAATTTTGTGTACATATGAATATATGGGGTTCTAGCTCTGTAACTCATCCATCGTAAGCTTGTAAACCCCCCCTTGATGAACCTCCTGCGTGCGCCTCTGGACAAATAAGAAGTTATGACATCAGGTTTAGCAAGGCAAAAAATCGCGTGCAAGATTACGGTGCTATGATACACTATTCAGAGGAGAAATGACAATTGTGAGCCAAAAAATTATAAATTGGCGCAAAATGGCCCTTGCTGTCCTTCCGCCATAAAAACATAACCAGTAAAATCATAAAGCGAAGAATTTAATTTGCCATCGATTTTATTTATTTTTTTATGTATTTTATTGCTGATTTTAAATCGCACTTCTGTAGTAAAAATCAAAGGTCACCATGAAATGAGGCCTTAATGAGCGTCATTGTGCTTTTGATGACATCATTGAGGCATCGTAATGACGTTATCATTATGCTTCGATGATATCATGCAACCTTACGTCAGAAAAAGTTAACATGATACTGGAAATAGGCAAATAAAGCACAATCGATATACAGTAGAACTTGGTAAAGTGGCCACTTGAATAAGGTGACCATTTTTTATAAGAGAACTGAAAGGAACTTAATCATGCCTATATCAAAGTCTTCCGTGTATAGCGACCACCTCTCTATGATGACCATTTCAGTCCAATCCCAAAGGTGGTTACTTCAGGCAGGTTTTAATATTCTCTACACACAAATAATTCTTTTTAGCTTCAAACATTTTTCGATAGTTTGTTTGCTGCCTTCGACCTGAGGTGGTGCTATACTAACGCGTTCGCCTAGCACATCGTTAGCACGGGTTCGACTCCCAATCGTTCCAAAAAAAGAACGCTTACTGATAAACTGATCACCGTTGACCTGGGGTTGGTTCCCTAGACTTTAAGAGGTTCGGATTCCTCGGAAAACTATAGGTCCCGGCGCAGCATGACCCTTGATGCCCTTGCGCCATTACGCTCAAACCAAACGTGTTATTCTAGGTGAGTTTCAGAGTGTTATCGTTTCAGAATTTTGAAATAAAAATTATACGTTTAATGCCCGTAGTACTTTTATACGTAGTTGTTGAATGCGCGTCGAATTTCTCTTTATTACTTTGTCTGGACCAGAATAACCCCTGTTGTCCTTTCACCATAACCAACTTTGCTTGTTTTGCATCATTGAAAATGAATAAGTTATCGAATATTTTGATCTTGTTATACTGTATATAAAACAATATAACAACTCAGCGCACAGAATTAGAATGTTGATAAATTCTCAGCAACGATACGGAAATTTTTATCAGTTAAATGGAAACATCGTTCTAATGTTTTGTTTACAGGGGTGGTCTAATGAAAAATATAAATATATAATATATAGTGGGATCTGCTTATAACTAGTCTCTCTATAACGGTAATCTATAACGCTCTATCCCCCCGCGGTGTCAATAGATATAGATTGTATCATGTTCAACCTTGTCTATAGCTACTGGTGCACGCAGTGTGTGTAGTTCCCATTGGAATACATGAAATTGTAGCTCTGTAACCTTCCCATTGAGTCTATAACCCCCTTATGATATTTCTGCGTACGCCTATGTCTATAGCGATACCTTTTCTCCATCATTCGAGTATATTTATGGACAGATTTCGCTGTATAAATAATATTTTGAAAGTGGCGGGAAATCTCTGCAGCAACCGTTGCCACGATCCCAGTTGCTAATTCATTCAGACAAGATTAGTTTTCCCCCGCACTACTCATATTGGTGACAACTGGCCACTCCACTTTTAGTTATAGTTCCGTGGTAACAAATTGACGTTGATTGGCTGAGAATCTCTGGTGACGTCATGGGCGGTGGACACGATAAACCAATTAGGAACAGCTTGCTCATGTGATCCTCCTCCTCCTTTTAAAGCTGCGATATAGTTGTCATTTTTGTATAAATCATCGCTATTGGATTGGTTTTCTCAAGTTCAGCCACCTGGACAACCAAAAATTTTGGGACGCTTGGGAAGTGCAATATTCCGCATAAATAGGTAATTTCCGTAACCCATTGTCAAATCTAATTAAATCATGCTTTTTATATAAAATCGTAGAAAATGCGTTTAAATTTTTTAGGAATAATTTATTTTCTACTGTATTAAATATCCATTGATTGATGAGCCTATTTCTAGGCTTTTAATGAGTTGTTAGCACTATACATCAACATGACATAAGTCATCTGCCTTCATGTGTGTCAAGGGCGGACACAGGGGGAGGTCACAGGGGTCCTGACCCTCTCCAAAATATATTTTTTCACTGTAAAAAATTCCAACTTGCATGATAAATGAAGGGTGTTATTCCAATACCATGGCAAATTCTGTCCTTGAACCCCCCAAATGAAAGTCTTTGACCGCCCCTGATGTGCATGCACACACACTAAAATTCAAACAAATAGCTGAGATCGTGAACAGCATGACCTTCGCTGTCATTTCGCCACTAAAATTATACTAACTCTCATAAAAGACGCTACCTTGTTTGACGCAGAAAAGACCCTTGCTGTCCTTAAATACGACCAACCGAACAATCCATAAAATATGTACAACTTATTTTTGTACAGGAAGACGTTTACTATCCTTGGGACATAAAAGTTCAAACACCTAACCAAATTTGTAAATTTGCAACTATGGGAGTAGCTCGCCATTACAAGGTATTTTAATTACAGATTTTTACGGATAAACGGCATCGATGAAGTTTTATAATTTTATTTTTGGCAATCTTGATCAAAATTACAAGGTACTTTACATACATAATTTACAAAATTAAAGGATAATTTACGTAGTTTACAAAAAGAATATTTACATGCATAATTTACAAAATGGAAAGGTAATTTAGATAAAGAAGAATTTATGTGCATAATTTACAAAATGGAAGAATAATTTACATGCATAATTTATGAAATTGGAGGATAGTTTACATAAACAAGTTTTAAAAGATTGTGTTGTTTATGTAAACTAATTTAAAAATTAATAACAGTTTACATGAAATTTTAAAAAATCAAGGATAGCATACATAATTTAAAAAAATTAAGGATAACTTACAAAATTGAAAGATAATTTGTTTGAATAATTTAAAAAAATTAAAGGATAGCTTTTGATTATTTTACAAAATTAAATGGCAGTTTGCATGATCAGTTTCTAGAACTGATCGATAGTTTGCATGGACAGTTTACAAAATTAATTGATTGTTTGCATGCACAGTTTACAAAATTAATCGATTGTTTGCATGCATAGTCCATGAAATTAAATGATAGCTTGCTTGTACAGTTTACAAAATTAAATGATAGCTTGCTTGTACAGTTTACAAAATTAAATGATAGCTTGCTTGTGCAGTTTACAAAATTAAATGATAGTTTACACCATAGTTTACAAAAAGAATAAATTGCATGTGGATAATTCTCAAACTTTAAGTGCCTTGCAGTGGTAACGCTTTCGCCTAGCACGCAATTATCATGGGTTCGGCTCCCAAAGACGTTAAAAAAAACTCTTACCAACTCACTGTAGTTCGGAGTTTGGTTTCCTAAGCCCAGGGTTTAAGCTGCAGTCGCATTTTTCGCAAAATGCGACGAGTTGCTCGAAAATGCGAAGAAAAAATTATTGCCCATCGCGAAAATGCGACAGGCATTTTTAACCACAGTTTATTCTCTGAAAACAGGATTCCTCGATTCCAGAATATCCGTTTTGCACTTCAGCGATCTTTTCTTGTTCCTTTTCGTTTCCTCTTCAAAATTCTTAACAGCACCTGTTAAGCATCGTTGATATAAATAATTTCATGGATAGGGTTCTTGGAACAACGAAAGCAACTAATATTTTTTAGCATTTTGCTACAACTTTTTTCCCATTTTAGCATTTTTGCGACAGCATGTTTCGAGCCAGCTTGAATCCTACATAGGCCTAAAGAGGTTAAGGTCCCTCGGAAAACGCTAGGTCCCGGCGCAGCATGACTTTTGGTGACCTTGCGTCGTAAAATTCGTAAACAAATCCATTTGAACATTATGAGATTATAAAATCAACCGTTTTACCTTACACGGCGTTCCTATGATGTAGCGATAGCACGTTTGGGTATCAACAGAACCCGGGTTTAAATACCAGTGAGTACTTAGCATTTGTCAATTCTTTTTGCGGCTCCATAGTCCTAGGTTTGGTTCTCAGTGACAGAGGTTCGGATTGCTTTAAGAACTGGATCTTGATCAGTATTATAATAGCTGTCTGTGCGCCATAATACATTAACGATTTAATTTACAATGCTGTTTCCATAGTAACGCCGTAAATAGTGTTCGCATGGCCCTGCGATGGCTCAGCGTAAAGCTTTTAAAAAACGGAGCTGGCGCATCAGCCATTTTTATGCCCAAGTTATGGTTGCAAATTTCATTTATTGGCGAAATTTTAAAAATGGCGCCAATATTTACATTCGTCGGATAATCGCGAATGTTTGATTGTTTTTATGCCAAAATAGAGATTATTGCGCCAAAACGGGAAACTTTTATCGCCAAGATAAATGATACCGGAAGTGTACAATAAAATGGCTGCTGATGTGTCGTCCTATAATTCTAGGGGCTCCAGCGCAATGGTAATAAGTTCATCTAACGTACCGTTAACCCAGTTTTGACTCCTATTGTTACTAAAAAGAACGATTTTGGACTGACTGCTCATTGTAGCCCGGGGTTTAGTTTCCTAAGTATTAAGGAGCTCGGGTAACCTTGCCCAGCCCAACCCTTGATATCCTTGCGTCTTAAAACACCAAGTAATGGTCGCATTGTAAACTACCTTCTATTTTCTGGCGGAAGGATAGTTTTAGATTGGTTAAAAGGGCTGGGAGATTGCTTTTGATCCACATAAGGTCTATTTCTTTCCTTCTATTGATTGGGAAACACTGTAGCGGCGTTTTGATCAAAAACTTCAGGAGAAAATTCAAAAAGTTCAGAAGAGAAAATAAAACGGGAACCCTTTCTTTTAAAACTCTTTTATACTTTTCGCTAATTTAATGAAACGGGAGTGCGTTGGAAAATCCCAGTCTTTTATCAGATACTACGAGAAAAATAAGATTTTAAAAGAGAAAGGAGATGAGAAAAAGAAGAAAAATCAATTTCAACCTGATTGATTTTCTTTAACTGGAAAGTTCCGTAAACAGTTTGGGATAGAGAAGGGTTTAAAATTTTCGATTTTCTAAATTTAAGTTTATGGGGCAGCTTTAAACTGTTCTCTGAAATGCTTTTTAAAGTCGTTGTGGCTTTAAAATAACATGTTAAAGTATTGATCAAACAAAATCGTGTATCTGTTCTGAAAACATTGCTTTACCTCAAATTTGGAACTTTACTTTTTGGTTCGTCGAAGTCGTGGTTTAACTATTCTCCTTTATCAAACCAGTTCGTTTATATAATCAATTCCAATTTCTGATCCTTATCAAATCAATTTCAATTTTTGCTCCTTTTCAAATTAATGTCTGTTCTTTATAAAATCAATTTTAATTCCTGTTCCTTATTCAATTAATTTTTATTACTAAGCCGATTTTATTTATATTTATCAAATCCCTTTCCATTTTTGTTGCTTATCAGATCAGTTTCTTTCCATTCACTAGATAAATTTCTATATCCGTTCCTTGTCAAACGTGCTCCTTGTCAAATCTATTTCACTTCCTTGTCAAATCTATTTCACTTCCTCGTCAAATCTATTCCCGTTCCTTGTCAAATCTATTCCCGTTCCTTGTCAAATCTATTCCCGTTCCTTGTCAAATCTATTCCAAATCTATGTCCCTTGTCAAATCTATCCCTAACTTTTCAAATCTATGTGCCTTGTCAAATCTATGTCCCTTCCTTGTCAATTCTATTTTTGTTCTTGATCAAATCTATTTCCGTTCCTGATAAAATTTATATTCCCACTAAAATGTATTTCTGTTCCTTATCAATTTTATATTACTATTCATTTAATTCCAGATTCTGTTTATCCTTTTATTTTTTGCGGCTTATCAGATAATTTCTGCTTCTGTTGCTTATTAAATCAATATATTTCCGTTTATCAAATTAGTATTTATTCCAATTTATCAATTCAATGTTTCTTCCTTATCAAGACCTTTTTTTCCATTTATCAAATCAGTTTCATCTTTTATTGAATCGATTTTTGATCATATTTCTGTAATCACTTTTAGTTCTGTGTATCAAATCAATTTCTATTTCTGTGCATTAAATCAATAGGCCCTGAGGTGGTACAATGATTACGTATTCGCCTTGTAGCGCGTTCTCGGAATTCGACTTTCAATGGTTTCCAAAACAAATGTCAATTAATTGGTTACTATAGTCAAAGGATTGGTTCTTAGGCCATAAGAGACCTTGATTGGCACAGAATTACCATTTATGACCTTGCGCCATAAAAATGCGGCCAATCACTCTAGGGCATAAGAGGTTCGAATTCCTCGGAAAACTGTATATACAGTCGCAGCATGGGCGTTGGTGCTCTTGCGCCTGAAGCTATATAAAAAAATCAAATCTATTTCTATGAATCAAATCAATTTTTATTTCTCGAGTTCAAGTTTGTTTCTATTTCTGTGCATCAAATCAATTTTTGTTTCTCTGTATCAAATTAGTTTCTACTTCTGTGCATCGAATCAATTTCTATTTTCGTTTATCAAATCTAATTATCATTCATGAAAGTGATATTTTAAACGTAGTACTTTATATACAAATTCAAATATCGCATTTTGAAAAATTCATACCTTTACGCATAAGACGTGGTGTTTTAATGCAGAGCGAACGTGGGTGGTATTTTATGTATGTTCCCCCTCATTTTTCATATGCTTTTTTAATGTGTGTTTTTTCTATACGTTCTTAGTTTTATATTTGTTCCTCTTTTGCCGTGTAAATATTTTTGATTATGCATTTTAATGTCAATTTCTTAACGAATAATGTAGTTGCAATCAGCTTTTCTTTCATATAAAAGTAAAGAAAACCACATCATTCGATTTCCAGGTCTGTTTCCTCTTCTTCATATTGGAAATTTAGAGTTACGCAGTTGCACCGAGTCGTCCGTTTGTGATGTCGACGGGCGTCCAGAGCGGTCGTCGTCGTTGACGGACTCCCGACCTTCCCGGAACCGCTTGTGCCACATGAAAGTTTGGCTTTTTTTCATCGCCCCGTCACCGTAGGCTTTCCGAAGCATTTCGAGTGTCTCCGCCCCGTTTTTACCCAGTTTCACACAAAATTTGATTGCATAACGCTGCTCCAAAAACTGGTCCATTTTTTGATCGACGAGGGTGCAGTAGATACCTCTGCGCGGAGCGTGACCCTGCCTCAACAACTGCCCGCAGGCGACTGATACCGGTCTCGTTTCCAAGCTCAGATCCCCCACCAACTTCTCCGCCCGAAGCTCCGCCCCGTCAGCCAGCGTTGCCAACTACAAAAAA
>QLNU02015003.1:1736608-1750886 GCA_006491805.2 Dysdera silvatica
TATTCTCAGACGTCAAAATAGGGTGGGATCTATTTTACGATATTTGGATAACACAATTTGTTGCGTGTTCCTCATTTAGACTAAGGCTTCTGAAAAAGCGAGCTGATGATTATCCGCCATTTTGTTGCCATTTTATCACGTGATCGTGGTTGCAAATTGTATTTATTGGCGACATTTTGAAAGTTGCGCCAATGTTTACAATAGTCGGATAATCGCGGATTTTTGATTATTTTTATGCCAAAATAGCGATCATTGCGCCAATGCGTAAAACCTTTATCGCCAAGGTAAATGAAACCGGAATTCTACAACAAAATGGCGGCTGATGCGTTGGCCTAGAATTCCGAGGACTCTAACTTAGACCATTACTCACTGCGCTGACTATAATTTCTCTGGTTTTTATCCTTCCCTCTGCTTTTCTATCGCCTTCGGATGCTTCCATTTCTGTAGCATACTCGCCAACGTCTTGCACTTAAAGTTGTGTAGTATTCTTTCTTTTTTTACATCTATTTTTAAACTTATTTCTGTGTTTCTCTCTTTTTTTTTCTTTTTTTCAGTAGATCGCGCAGATTTCCAAAAATGCATTTTCCTTTCACATGACCGCTTTGACTGCGCTCAATTATGCTTCGGATTTACAGTTACTTATAAAATGGCCGCTTATGGTACTCCATTGTATTTATGTTAAGCTGTTGTTTATTTGTGGAGCCAATATTTACATATCGAACTATTTATATTATGTTTTTATTCATGTCAATTAACAGCCTAACATATGAGTAACAATTTATCTGCTAAACGTTATTTCTGAATTAAGACGAGCGTTTTGTTGCGTGTGATGTCTACGGAAATTTTATGTTAAGTTGAATGTTTTCTCATAAAAGCGCTTTTACCGGAATTCACCAGCTTCCATTTGAACAATGAAATTTGGGGATTTTCTCTAAATTTTTTCCCTTTTTCTTAATCTGATTAAGTTAAATTTATATTATATATGCGTAAACTTTATTTCTAATTTATGTATGTATCAAAAGTTAAAGTAATCTTTTAGTTTACATTAACTTGTTCATGAAATTTATAAGCAATTATTATATTTATTACCATTTCTATTACAAACAACTGAAGTGGTAAGTAATTTAATATTGTATTCAATTTACATTCCTAAGATTACCAGGAAACGGGCTTAACCTTTATATTAAGCGATTTTTTAATCCAATTACTCTTGCAAAAGGATTTGCAGGATTACTGCTGCAAGAAGAATAAGAAAAAGACAAAGTTAAAAAAAAAATCCTTTACTTATTCCCCGGGATGAGAAAAATAAAATCCCTACGTCCTTACTTTTTCGCCCTTTTGTCCCTGAAAAGCAAAAATTTAATCTTTTGTTTTCCCCTTTCCGCGAAAAAAAAAAGGAAGTGATTTCTGTGCATAAGGCTCGATTTGAAAAGCAAATTGAATGTAAGGCCATTAAGTAGTACGAATGCCGCGGGCATAGCACGATTTTCATGTTTTTTTGCGGTTTCAGAGGAGAGGGGTATTGCTAATGGTTGCCTAAGCATACTTGCAAATATTGAGAGAACAAAACTGAATACGATTAAGTCTGTATTTCTATTTTGTTTGCTCTTCCTGTGCTTTTGAGTAGGTTTTGTTAAAGATATTCCATTTCTTCAGGATGTGGCTTCCGTTCCGCCTTCCTTTGTAGTCGATTCTTTCTCCGGTGTTCGCTGGGCTGAAAAAAATTATGTGTTTTAAATAAGACCACGTTTTGGTTTTTAAAGCCTCTCTTCCATGCTTTTGTATCCATAAAAGTCTAAAGGTGGTTTCTCAAGTATCATGGTTTGAAAGAAGGCAATATGTCGTTAAGAAAGGCAATACTTTTTCAGAGAAAACGTCTTCCATGTGAAGACAACACTTTGCAACAAAAGATAATGGCGACATCTTCAGAGAACGCACACATTTTTAATGGAAGACAACAATTTAAGGGGGGGGGGAAATACTGTTTGCCCCATGACACAACTTTTTATAGAGGACAACAATTTTCAAGAAAACATTTTTAGGAATAACTTCGTCGAAGCCGCTTAGAAAGAGTAAAAATTTTTTAGGGGGATGCTTTTTATGACACAAGCTTTAATTCTCAAGAAGGATAACATTTCCAAGAATATCTTTGAGAGAGAAAGCGACAGTTTTTGTAACAATATTGTTCCGTTAAGAATATATCCCCAGTATATGAGAATATTTTAGACACAATGTCATTAGACATCTTGAAAGAGATGATTGTATTCACCCAAAGGTGATAAGGGTTTTTTAAAAGTATGTAACACTTCGTTTGGGAAGAGAGCACCTTTCGTAGGAGGAAACTAATTCTTAAGAGAAACCTCAAGAAGTTTTTAAGAGAAACTGAGAATTTAAGAAAAATTTTAAAATTATATTTCAGAGGAAACTTCAAGAATATTTTAAGAGCAACTTTAAGAATATTTTAAGAGAAACTTTACAATGCTTTAAGAGAAACTTTAAGAATATTTTAAGAGCAACTTTAAGAATATTTTAAGAGCAACTTTACAATGTTTTACAGCAACTTTAAGAATGTTTTAAGAGCAACTTTAAGAATATTTAAGATAACTTTAAGAATGTTTTAAGAGCAACTTTTAAGAATGTTTTAAGAGCAACTTTAAGAATGTTTTAAGAGCAACTTTAAGAACGTTTTAAGAGCAACTTAAGAATGTTTTAAGAGCAACTTTAAGAATGTTTTAAGAGCAAATTTTAAGAACAGTTTTAAGAGCAACTTAAGAATGCCAAGAGCAACTTTGCTAGTGTTTTAAGAGCAACTTAAGAATGTTTTAAGAGCAACTTTAAGAATGTTTTAAGAGCAACTTAAGAATGTTTTAAGAGCAACTTTAAGAATGTTTTAAGAGCAACTTTAAGAATGTTTTAAGAGCAACTTTAAGAATGTTTTAAGAGCAACTTTAAGAATGTTTTAAGATAACTTAAGAATGTTTTAAGAGCAACTTTAAGAATATTTTAAGAGAAACTTTAAGAATATTTTAAGAGAAACTTTAAGAATATTTTAAGAGAAACTTAAAGAATTTAAGAGATCGTTAAACAATTTTTAAGAGAAAGTGTTACAGTTGACTTTTTCTGTGGTAACAGCGTTTTAAAGTGGGGGGGATAAAACATTTTTTAGAAAATTTTTTTGCCCTCAATCCGACACCGATTCCAATGGTGCCGTGCCACGAGTGCCATTTTCTCAGCCTACCATGGCCCAGGTATTTAGTTCAGTAGGCAGGCTCGGAAAACTGTCGACCACGGCACGGCATAACCTAAGGTGTTTTGTGCTATAAAACACGAACAAATAAATTAAATAACTACCTGTTAACTCCCTCTTTTCTGCAGAACACTTGTAATTTTGAGGTGCGAAATTGACGCGAAAAATTTAAGTATTTCCTTACGCTATAGAGATGTAACCCAGTATTTTCTAGTAGTTTTATTGAAGATAGGAAATTTGATTATACAGTGTGTCTCATCAAGACCGCATAAACTCTACACAGCGCGATTCCTTGTAAAATTCTAAGCCAAAAATGTTAATGAGGAAATACTGAGAAATCCATATTTTCTTAGTTATTAATGTTTTAAGTCCAGCCAATGAGAACAAAATTTGACCCCCCGTTTCTTGGCGAGAACCACTCATAAAACAAATGCCGAGCCCTGCCTATTAATAATAGAAGGCGAGAACCTCACTGGGCTTCGAAATGATTTCCAAAGGCGTGACATTCTACCCACCGTACTCCTGGGCTTGATTCCCTTAGAAGCGGAAGCTCGGAATACTGTACGTCCCAGTGGAGCACAACTTGCGCTCTGAAAACATAATTTTGATTAACTTTTGGCACGAGAAACTTTGCCGAAACAACACAAATTCAACCACCACAATTGCTTCTTGTAAATGTTCTTGCGCCATAGAAATACAACCAACCGACCTTCTTGTAAAATATCGTTCAATGGCTTATATGCAGTGCCAATTTCTTGTAAATAATACATATTCGCTTCGGAAAGCAGTCTATTCCCATCAATGTTGGCTTTGTTTTCGTGAAAGTTGCAGAATGCGACTTTTTAGAAGTAGATGAAAGAGACGGGGTTACTTCTTTTCTATTTCATGTCTATTCCGTGAGTTTTATTGTCGTTTTTGAGGGTGATACTGAAGTATAAGGTCTGCGATTCAGCATTACATAGGAGGAGGAGGAATGCGTCTTCAATAGCTTGTGGCCTCCGGAATGTGCACGTCTCCGTCGCTGATCTTTTTCAACGCGTCAGCCGATTTTGGAAACAGACGCCTTCTCGCTCTGACCGCAGCGCTAATGACTGGGAGTGGCATTGTTGCTTTTCCGATAATCATTTACAGTTACTAATCAAACGGCGATCACGTTTTGATTCTAAACTCTTGTTTGTATCACTTGCTACTAACGTTTAAGCTAATAATAATTAGCAATCATCCTAAGACAATAAGGTCTGCTAATTATATAGATTATCCTTTAACGTTGAAATCATTTTTATTGGGCTTAACCCATATTAATCGCGTTTTTTTCTTCACAGTTTTCTGCAAAATATTTCGACAAATTTCGCCAATTTTAAAAGATATTTTTTAACGTTAATATATTTTTAATTTAATTAAATTGTTTATTAAGCGAAATATAGCTCTGTAAGGAGGATAAGGGGTACCATAAACCCCCCCTTATCCTTCAACACCAGCATGTCCTGTCCATGGGGTGCCAATCATGAGCTTGGTATTATATGGTTTATAATTAACAGATTTCAAAATAAATATTGAACCCGCTTTTGATTTTTTTTTTTTAGTCTGCACGCAATAAAAAGAGTAAGGTAAAGGTCTTCCGTAAATGCAATAATGATGGCTATTGTTAACGTTGAAAACCTACCGAGTTACTTGAGAATTAGAGAGTTGCGAATTAATGTTAATTGAAACCCGCTAAATTTAAATATCGACTTTAGGCGATTTTCTTTCACTTGCTTGTTTACAGTTTTAATATTAGTATACCTTTGGACCTTCACGTTGGTCTCATTCGCATTCAGGAGATGAAGGAAGGAAAGACAAAAAGAGAGAATGACAGACTTCTCCGAAAGTGAATGAATACAAAAGACATGACCGCATTTAAAGAATGGAGAGCCCTAAGGTGCATTGTAATGCGTTCGTCTAGCGTTCAGTTATACCAGGTTCGACTTTCAACTGCGTCAAAAGGAAAGCTCATCCACTAACTGCTTACTGCAGTTAGGGAGTTGGTTTCCTAGGCCTCAAGAGGTTCGGATTCCTAGGAAAACTGCAGATCCCGACGCAGCATGGCCCTTGCTGTCCTTGCGCCGTAGAACTCAAACATTTAAAGAATGGAAATGTGTCAAAGAACTCATTCGTTTGAAAGAATGAGAATGGTGTATTTTCAAAAGTGAATGGTTTTGTATTCTCTTCTAATTTAGTTCTTCTGAACGTCGTGATCGTGCGAATTCCGGCACTGAGGTGGCTCAATGGTTACGGGTTCACCTAGCGTACCGTACCGAGAAAAAAATCCGACTGACTGCCCATTGTAGTCCAGGAGTTGGTTCCCTAAATCTTAAGAGGTTTGGCCTTCTCGGAAAACGTAGGTTTACTAACAAACCGTGACGTACTGGCATTTCGTCTCTCACGCCACTATCCCGGGTTCGACTCCCACTTGCATCCTATACAGTGTTAGGTTTTTCTGCACACCGTAGTTCGGGGTTTAGTTCCTTGGAAACGAAGGTTCGAATTCCTCGGAAAACCTTAGGTAACTACGCAGCACGACAAGTGACGTCCTTTACCCTAAAACTCCAACCGAAAGTGTGCAAATCCCATAATTTTAATCAACTCAATTACCATCTGAGATCCATTTCAACCAATCAACTACCGTCTGAGATCTATTTCAATCAATTAATTACCGACCGAGATCAATTCCAAGTAATTATTTATTGTCTGAGATCCGTTTCAACCAATTAATTGCGGCCTAAAATCCATTCCAACTAATCAATTACCGCCTGATATCCATTCCAACCAATCAATTACCGCTTGAGATCCATTCTAACCAATCAATTACTTTTTTGGTTAATAATGTTTTCTTTTTCTAAGTCCCTCGAACTTAAATTGACTTTAAGGAAACACTTTTTTGTGAACTGGAACTTGAAACCTGGCAAAAGACAAAGTTCTGAATTTGGAAAATAAAAATTTCCAGACCTGGAAAGAAGAAAGGAAAAGTTCGCACTTTAAGGAGAAAAGCTCTAAGCTTGGAGGAGATCCCCAGAGAGCTCGCGTGGAGAGAAATCCGAGAAAAGAAGCTTTGTTGGAAGTTAAGATGACAATGTCCAATTTTTCGTCCAGCATCTATCTTTTCTCGTGATTTTCGGACGATTGGATTCAAATTTACTTTTCACACTTGGGTTTCCCCAAATTCATGAAAAGACATTCTTAAATTTGTAAGGTGAGGTATAAATTTTTCAGTTAAATGCCCACCTAATCGATTTCTTTCCATATTAATATACAGTGTGTCTCCGATTAGATGTGGAAAAGGAGTGGACCATATTTCGCATAAACCAAATTTCAGATACTCCAGGAATTAGACTTTCTGGGCGAAGGTACAAAGAAACTATAGTATTTTTTTCACCCAAAACGCTTTTAATTACATGCTAATAATATTGATGGTGAAAAGGTCTTGAAGTGCATATATGTTATAATTAAGACGTTAAGTACCTATATGGAATTGTCAGTTACATATTTTTACTTGAACTCCTTTTCATAGCATGGGCGTCAGCAGCATAGGGCAAGGGTGGGCACTTGCTCCCCTGGGATCTTTAAACAAAATTCCAGTTTTCAGATTTTTTCTCAAGAGCAAAAGTCAAAATTATGCAACCTCTCCTCGAATTTTTTGTAATTTTTTAACTAGATATATATATGCAGTCGAGTCTCTATTTAACGAAGTGCCATCGTTCCTCTGAAAAACTTCGTTATAAGGAAAATTCGTTAAATAGAAATTAACATAAATGATGAAACTTAATTTCGATAAAATGAAAAAAGCTAAATTTGGACAGTAAAAACTAAGTTCAGTAGACTCTTCTTTTCTTACGAATTTAAATATTTTTTGTATACAAGTACGTACAAATTAATAACAAAAGTAAAGACTGAGGATTACTTTATATCTGTATGATCCTCATACAACATATTTGAAACAGAGAAATAATCACTAATTTTGCTTTGTACAAGTATCTTGTTAAAAACGTTTTATTTATAGAAATTCTCACACTTTTGTACATATCGGAATACGTCATCTGTAACGCTTTTTTCCAAACTGTAATTCCCGTCAGATTGTTTCGAATGCTTTTATCGCATCATCTTGTGAAGGCTTTTCCATAGACTTTTCATCGCTTATTGTAAATTTTTCATTACATTTCTGACCCTCGTTCAATTACGAAAGCTTTAAGTTTTATAGTTAAAAAATTCTGAGTAATGCGATAGTGTATTTTGGGTGGATTTGCAAAATCAAATTTATTGAATGTCATAAATTCGAAAGTGTTATAAATTTGTTGCAGCATAAACATCTGTTAAGTATTTACGCACTGTAACATTTTATATTAATACAGAAATTTAAAAATTTCTGTATTCTATTATAAATTTAAGTAGCTATATAAATTTTTGTGTTTAAATAGCAAAGTTTGTTTACCCGTGAAATTTATAATGAATAGAAATAAGAGCAGGCATCTTGATTGACATTATAAAGGTGAAAATTTACGTGTTTTTAAATGTATCAGTTTCTAAACAAATTATGTTTTCATACATGTTTCACCTTTATTAACCGTGAAAAGTTTACGTTGAAAATTTTTAGAGACAAAGTATGTAAATGCGTCAAATTAGAGTTCTAACCCTCTAGACATTTGTCTCTACAAATATTCATTTCTGAATTTTTTATAAATTGTACGGTAAAATAAATTAACGCAACATTTCTATTTTGGAAATTTATCAATTCCATAAGCTTATTTATATATCCTTACGTGTATGTACGGTTTTATGTATGTTTTTACGTTGATATACATGTTTTTAATGTATTGGGGATATTATGAAAATTCAAATTTAGTTTTACAATCTTCAACTGTTCAACATCAGAAACGTTCTGCGGCCACCCCCACGAGCGGATTTACCATTTTGCCGCCCCTAGGCTACTTTTTTTGCCGCCACTTCCTTCCCGCCCCGCCCCCAATCAGCAGTAGGAACATAAAAATTGTTACATTCAATATATGCCAAAAACTTTTATGTTGACAATAAATATGTTGAAAAACAAACTCATAAATTGAAACATAAACATTAAACAATATTAACTTATATTGAAGTATTATCTCTTCTTGGTATATAATAAATCAAATTCAATTTTATTGAAATAAATTTTAATTTTAGCAAAAAATAAAAGCCTATCGAACACTGGTATTTAAATGGAAAGCATGACGTCTAGCTTTCTTCTCGGCAAAACATCTGATTATATCATCGTATGGTATTGATTCTGTTATATCAGACTCAATACCCAAAATTTTTTCGAGCTAGTCTATAGCCTATTGGGAAATATGGCATTGGTCACCCCACAAAACGGTTAGTTTTCTAGAAGAACAAGGGGTGGTTGATTTAGACAAGTTTTACTGCATTATCTAGATCAGTAGTTCTCAACCTCGTCCACGACGATCTAGAATACCGACATCTCTGCCTATAGATACATCTCTCCCATATCTGACTTTAAAAAAAATAATTTCGTGTATGTTAAAATATGTACCTGAAATAATTTAATCTTAACATCAAGCTTTATACACCCAGTCTAAAGGTTAGTTTAAAAAACTTGATAAACAAGATGTATACAGTGTCAATTAAAATTTAAGGTTATGAATTATTTAAATAATTTTGAACTAAATAGTCTCATTAATGATTTAATTAAATAATTTAAATACTCATTTAATTAAATGAATTAATTCATCAATTAATCTAATCATGATAATTTTTAATGTATTGTTTTTTATTTCTTCTGAAGTAATCTTCGCCCACTCTTTCAAAAAATTCTGCCAACCCCGATGTTTCACAGCGTTTCTTAGCCGCGATGTCCTCCATCGTTTTATTAGTAGAATGTCAGCCAGTGATAAATCTACACATTCTTTAACGAAACGTGAGATAATCTAAAACAACACTAATTTTACTGAAAGTGACTTAATAATAAATGCATGCACCTTGAAATGCACAAACGTGAAATAGAACGTTTCAATAACTTAATAAACAATGTCAATACTCGTGATAAATTACATGTAATTATATTTCAACGGACTTAAATACAAAAGTAAAAGTATATATAAATTTTAATTTAAATAAATAAAATTGAAAATCCTGAATGTTAATCTGTGCTATGTAAATCAAGTCATGGATCCAAAGAGTCATAAGTTAACTTTTTAAAAATCTAACCATTTTTCTACGCTAAATTTTTTAAATATCAGAGTTAATAGCTTTGTTAAAAAATAGAAAAATTAGAAAAGCGTTGGATAGAATTGTTTTTTTTTTGAAATATAAAGAGAATATTTTTGATAATAAAAGAGATATTTTTGATATTAGTACCTTACGAGAGAGAACCTGAGCGTATGACCATTCCATTTGGAGATTTTAACACTCATGTCTTATCCCATCTGTACAAAAAATGACAAAATGGAACGAGCAAGTTTTTTATAAGCTTCACCTCATTAAACCTCTTGAGAGTCTAGCTATAAGAGTGACCGTCTTAAGGAGGTCACTGGCTAGACTTCACATCGGGTATACACGCTTTTCCATTCAACATCTTTTAAAGGGAGAAGATGCCCCGATGTGTGCCACATGTGGTGAAGCATTAAATGTTTTGCATATTTTATATACTTACCCCAATTTTAACCAGTAACGCTCATTAACTTTTAACCAAAATAATTATACCTAATATTGGTTTCTCCTATCTCATCTGATTTTTTTATATGGTTTCGTTTGTTACATGACATCTAGTTATTTTTACCAGTTTAGTTTTAATTTATTTTCATGTTATACATTATGTACGATCTCATCTTGATTGCCGCAGAATGACCTTTTATGTCCTTGCGCCATAAAAATACAGTCAACCTTATGTAATCATTTTACTTATGAAATCATTTTCAATCTTTTGTCCGATATCACTCATGTTCGATTCCTTTCATCATTCGTTTCCAATGTACTTATATTTTTTAACCGTATGCAAAATGAAATTCGTATCGTACTAAAACATGTATAAAACCCGTGTGCACAGATTCACCTTGGTGCAGAATGACCCTTGCTATCTTTGCACCATAAAAATACAACCAACCAACACAATCACTATGTTTGACACAGAATGATCTTCGTTGTCCTTATGCTATAAAGGTCAACCAACAAATAATTCGGGATCATATGATGGGTAGGTCCGGATTCAGAATGCGAGTCACCCTGGACACAGCAATTGTTTTGCGTCCCCATCCGAATTCTGTCGCTAGCCCCTTAAATACGGCGGCAAAGCGCGAAGTACGTGAGTAGGAGGCATTTATAATTACCTTATGTGCGTTATTGTAAGAAAAAATCATGGCATGTTTATGAATATGTTTATGCTGTATGACGGCGAAATTTATTTTTTCGAAAATTCGTTGATGTGGAGTTAATGCTTTCCTATTATCAACGGTTAAAACACGACCCAGTCGACTTTATAATCAAAAATGCGCGCGTGCTTCCTATTTCATGTTAATCAGTGCTGTTTAACGAATTTTTTTTAAAATGTCATATTAAGACAGAGTGAAGGTTGCTTTTCTGAATAGAATAACTCAATGGAATTCTTTAATAAATTACAATTTACGGACCTGAAGGGAGGGAATTCCCAGAGTCCCGATATCCTAAATAATCCGCTAAACAGCTGCCATAGTTAAAGGAAAATTATTATAAATTAAATAATTAAAATTATTTTATCTAGAAGACTCAACACGTGCAAATAACTGAGAAGCCGTTCAAGTGTCAAGACAATTCTTTATGGGGTTCCTCAGGGTTCGAATCTGTGACCACTTTTATTTATCTTCTATATGAATGATCTCTTTTAACTTAACATGAGGTTGTCTGCTTTGCTGATGTTTATAGGGGAGAAATATCTACATTCACATTTGTAAATTAAGACACCAATATTTCAGAAATAACTTTCCCTTATTGAATACAAACAAAACCAAACGTTCTCTAATAAGAAACCAAAAAAGAATTATTCTCCATTTTAACTGAATAAAAATCGACAAGCTCTCAGTTTGATTTCCCCGGAGACGAAATTTCTTGTAATTACTCTCCAATCCAACTTCAAAACGGGATACATACATCAATTTCATTTGCTTTAAGATCAGCAGATATATTGGAATTTTACCTAACAGAAGTACTTTTATTGCAATTAAGCTTTTAATTCAACTTTATTACACTTTTATTTTCTCTGGTCTTTTTTATTGTTTATCAGTATGGAGACATATTACAAAAACAAATCAGAAAAGGCTTAAATTTTTTAAATGCGGGTCTTTTGAGTTCATGAAGCAGAAATTATCTCTCAACGTAGGATCCTAGAATTTTGCAAAGCTTTAATTTATTATCATTTAATCACCCTTTATATTGCGAAATTGATTTGCTAATATTTATAAAATTGAAAAAAAAATATATTATGTCAAACCTCCTTATCGATCTTTAATCCCTTTCACGCAATTACATATCATTTTCAAATGGTTTTAGGTCCCAACTCGCTCGTTTTGAGCTACGATGCCACCGATTGAGTATCTTGAAACCAAAAGCGTGAAACCAATCATTGGCGAGGTGTTGGTAGGGGGTTATGACCTCCATTGCAATGAAATTTTGTATATTTAACATAGGAATATTTGAATTTTAGCTCTGTAACCGCGCCCCATTGACGAACTTTCTGCTTAAGCTTATGGAACAAATAGACTTCAAAAATAAAGCATCAACAAATTCCTACTGGAAATTTAAACTTTTAATTCGAGGGTTTTTAAATACTTCAAACTTAAACTAAAATTTAATATTAATTTTATACTATCGGCCTGCTGGACAAAGGGATCTTACGAGGTCTGTGCATGTATGTCATAATAAACAAATACATTTTAATTTTCTTATTCAGGAATGAACTTAATGCACTGAATCTTGTACCTGGGCAGCGGTGTCTTTGTCGAACTTGGTCTTTGTCTGCAACTGTCCAAGCAAATATAGACCGCAGATATACATTGTCATTATTTTTAGCTAATTCTCATCATAATTACTGAAAAGTTGTTGAAATTGTTTTTTTCTATTATTAACAGCCAAAACACCATCCTGTCGATTTCATTATCGAAAATGTTCGCATGAGCAGTTCCCGTACTAACGTTTCTCATCTCAACCACAAAATTTGCGTGAGTTTTTCCCTTATAAAATGTATGTGTGTGCGGTCATAACGAGGAAGAAGTGAATATGTTTCATGGTATGAAAAAAATAAAACTAAAGACATTTAAATCGAGCTGTCAAACAAGCTGTATTGTAATTGAATGATGGATTGTAATTGAATGATGGATTGATTACAGAGCTACTTATTGAAGTGATAATGGATCTGTGCAATAAGGTGATCGAAACAAGCGGCTATAGAACAGTATGTACGTCTTAAAACTGAACTACAACTTTCCACACAGTATTGTTGCATATTAATATTGGAAGAAAGCTGATTAACATGTCATGGGAAGCACACCTGCATTTTCGACTATAAAGCCGACTGGGTCGTGTTTTAACAGTTGATAATAGAAAAGCATCATTAACCCCACATCCACGAATTTTCGAATTAAAACCCGGCGAGATAATGATTCGAACCTATGTAAGTTTAAGCAAATTGATGAGCTTATTGTCAGGTACATGCATTATGAGATAACCAAGCAAATTGACCTTAATATAGATTTGCAAACTGGTCGAAAGCGACTGTGAAAATTGCCTTAGAATAGGCATAAAAATTACTATTTTAAAAAGGGGAGGGACAAAGTGGTCTAAAGTATTCATATAAAGCAATTTAATTTAGACGTATAAATAGATCTCTTAATGTATTCATGCAAACTGGTCTTGATGTGTTCATGCAAATTGGTGTTGATGTATTCATGCAAACTAGTTTTGATGTATTCATGCAAACTAGTTTTGATGTATTCATGCAAACTAGTTTTGATGTATTCATGCAAACTAGTTTTGATGCATTCGTGCAAGCTGGTCTGGATGCATTCGTGCAAGCTGGTCTCGATGCATTCGTGCAAGCTGGTCTCGATGCATTCGTTCAAACTGGTCTCGATGCATTCGTTCAAACTGGTCTCGATGCATTCGTGCAAACTGGTCTCGATGCGTTCGTGCAAACTGGTCTCGATGCGTTCGTGCAAACTGGTCTCGATGCGTTCGTGCAAACTGGTCTCGATGCATTCGTGCAAACTGGTCTCGATGCATTCATGCAAACTGGTCTCGATGCATTCATGCAAACTGGTCTCGATGCATTCATGCAAACTTGTGTTGATGCGTTCATGCAAACTTGTGTTGATGTAATTACACAAGTCTCCTGAAATTGACGAATCCCACTCAGTTTCAAGCCACTATGTTTCCTTTGTCGTCATTCTAACGCCTTTTTTAATTTTTTAATTGAACAGTATTTTAACAATTTAACAAATATTTACATAATCGCGACCTGCGGAAAATAGAATACAGCAGCAAAATGCAAAAATGAGAACTAATATCTATAAATCCCTCCTCCCCCCCCCAAAAAACAGCTTCCACTTACCTATTTTGATAATGTTCTTTCCTGTTAATAACACGAACTCCAATTTTTTATTTACTTGCAGTGACTATTCCTTGCAATTCAGTCCGACTTTTAATTCAAAGGCGCAATAAAAATGCAATCGCGAGAAAACGACGAAAATAAACGCCGCTTTCATTAAACCTTAAAAGAAAATAATTGGAATTTGTTTACTTACTTATTTTTTCAAATTTACTTGGCGCATCCTAATTTAATTGAATTTGGATGTCGAGGAAAGTCGAAGAGCAGTTAATTCGTTGTAACATGTTTTTTTTCTGATTAGGTAAAAAAGGTAAATTTCTTTATTCCGCCTTATGTTTTGCTGCGTAATTTCCTAACTCCCGAAGCTTCAGTGAGCTAAAGAAATTATTTTCAATTTCCTGCGTATAAATTGAAGCATTTGTATATTGCAT
>QLNU02015003.1:1750986-1836598 GCA_006491805.2 Dysdera silvatica
AATTTGCAGAAGCTGAAAACCTTAGCATCATGAATTCATTTTTTAAGAAGAAACCGCAAAGAAAATGGACATGGAAACACCCAAATGGGGGAACTAGTGAAATTGACTATATCCTGGCAAACAAGAAATCAATTATTGAAGATTGCAGTGTACTGAACAGATTTAATACTGGAAGTGATCATCGAATGGTGAGATGTAAAGTGCACTTAAATACTAAATTAGAACGACAGAAGCTCATTAGGAAACAAGTAAGTAAGAGGGTGGATTTAAAGAAATTAAAAGAAAATACCGAGGCATTCAAGTTGGAATTAAAAAATCGCTTTTCTGCACTGGAAGGACTTATTGAAGAAGTTGACATCTCAGAAGCAAATGAAAACATTGTTAAGACAATAGTTGAAACTGCTGGGGAAATTGGTGGTGTAACCTGTAAAAAGCACAATAGCAAATTATCTGAGAAGACGAAACAGCTCATGAAAAGGCGAAGAGATATGAAGGTGGACAATCAAAATACCAGTTCCAGGATTGAGTACATAGAACTTTGTAAAACTCTGCGCAAAAGCATGAAAGAAGACATAAGAAAATTCAACTGTGAGCTAGTAAGGAAAGCCATTGAAAATAACAAGAGCCTTAGGGTTGTTAAAGGAAGTTTATCTGTTGGGAAGAAACACATCATTGCATTAAAAGGAGAGGATGGCACCGTAACAAGAAATAGGGAAGAAATACTTAGAAGAGTTGAAGAATTCTACAAAAATCTATACGAAAGTAACAGTGGATTAAACGAAGACATTGAAATAGTCGAAGGAACAGCTCCTAAAATCTTAAAAGAAGAAGTTTCATTTGCAATAAAAAGTATGAAGAAAGGAAGAGCCCCTGGTGATGATGGTATTACATTAGATATCCTAAAAGAAGCTGGAGAATATGTAGAAGACATACTTGCAAAATTCTTTACCAAATGTCTTAACAGCGGTAACATACCAAACCAATGGGATTCTGCAACAGTAATTCTTTTGCATAAAAAAGGTGATAAAGAGGATTTGAAAAATTACCGACCAATTAGCTTGTTACCTGCTATTTATAAAATCTTCACAAAAGTGCTAACACATCGCCTGCAGAAAAAATTAGATGCAGCTCAACCAAGAGAACAAGCTGGATTTCGAAGTGGATTCAGTACAGTGGACCATATTCAAGTATTAAGAGAATTAATTGAAAGAACACATGAATATGAACTTCCATTGTGTGTGGCATTTATTGACTATGAGAAGGCCTTTGACTCTATTAAAACATCAGCAGTCATCAACTCTTTAAGATCAACAGACATTGAGGATGTGTACATTGACATGGTGAAACGTGTGTATAAAAATGCAAGTGCAAAATTTCGGTTACATAAAGATACCAAAACTATCAAAATTGGTAAAGGTGTGAGGCAGGGAGATACCATTTCTCCAAAACTTTTTACTTCAGCTTTACAGATGATTTTTCAGCAGATAAATTGGAATAACAAGGGAATAAAAATAAATGGTGAATATTTAAATCATTTGCGGTTTGCTGATGACATTGTTATTTTTTCAACGAACCCATTAGAACTCCAAGACATGGTACAGGAGCTCTCAACTAGAAGTAAAGAAGTTGGACTCAAGATGAACCTACAAAAAACTAAGATCATGTTCAATAATTTCGTAGAGGAAACAAAAATACAAGTTGACAACATTGAGCTAGAAATTGCTGATTCATATATTTACCTTGGCCAGCTGATTTCAATGGATGGCAACATTATGAAAGAACTCAACAGACGTATTAAACTTGGCTGGAGTGCATTTGGAAGAAACAGTTTTATCCTGAAGGGGAAATTGCCTTTGTGTCTAAAAAGAAAGGTCTTCAACCAGTGTGTATTGCCAGTCCTCTCTTATGGATCAGAGACATGGAGTCTAACAGTTGGAGCAATACGAAAGTTACAGACAACGCAAAGGAGCATGGAGAGGTGCATGCTTGGAATAACTAGGAGAGATCGAAAAAGAAACACTTGGGTGAGAGAGCAAACTAGAGTAGAGGACATCATTGTTAAAGTAAAAGGGCTGAAATGGCGATGGGCTGGGCATATTGCAAGAAGAACTGATCAACGATGGACAACAGAAATTCTGAACTGGATTCCAAGAGACCACCGAAGACCTAGAAAACGTCCTCAAACTAGATGGGTGGATGAAATAAGAAAACAGGTTGGGGTGACGTGGAAGCGAATTGCTCAGGATAGACTTGTGTGGAAAGCATTTGGAGAGACCTTCATCCAGCAGTGGATAGATAATGGTTGAATATGATGATGATGATGATGATATATATAGCGTAATTTGTAATATTTAAAAAAATAGGATTTAATAAGCATGATAAAAAAATAGAACTTTATTATATTCATTTTTATATTATGCTTATTAACATAATATAAAAAGATTTAATAAGCATAATGTAAAAAATGGAATTTAATAAGCATAATGTAAAAAATGGAATTTAATAAGCATAAAGTAAAAAAATTGAATTTAATAAGCACAATATAAAAAATGAAATGGCTAGAGATGCGAGTGTGCATACAAATATCGTAGTGTGCATGAAGCAGAATGCAGGTTTCTATAAAATGAATTATATATGCAAAAATTTTCATATATATGGCACTAAAAAATAATATAAAAACAATTAGATTATGAAAAAGGGATACATTAAATTAGCTAATAATTAGAATGAAAAAGGTATATAATATATATAAAGATATCATCTAAATATAACTATAATACAATTATAAACAAATATGTGCCATATACACAACACATGCTAATTTAAATGCAGACTTGAATTGTATACAGTGAAAACAAAAAGATGCACACAATATAAAAATATAGGGAACTAGGAACGTAAATATAAGAGAAGCCGAAGCAAGACGGAGGACTTCAACGATTGGAATAGTTTTACTTATATAAGATGGGCAATGTGAAATTTTTTTTTTGTCTGTTTATTGTCCTAATATTGATGTGGCACATATCACAAAAGTTTTATTACATACAAAATATGATATATATACTGTATATGCTAATAGAAGTATAAATATGAAGGTCGAGGTCAAGGAGTCTTAAGCGAAGAGTTTTGAAACTTATTAAATATTTTAATTCTAAAATTTGGATTCTATCTAAAAGATAATCATTATCAAGAATATTTGATCAAAAATATTAGAAAAATTAATTTTTTGAATTGAAGCTAGTCCTTTTTTTTTATAAGAAGCTTGAGAGAAAAAACAATAGCTATACACATCGGCTGGATTCGAACTCGCTATCATTGGGTCAACGCTTCTACCGCTCAGCTACTGGAAACAGCAATGCGCGGAACTTTTCTCGTTTTTTTGGTATAAGGGGAGCCGCTAAAAGAAATGAGAGTGGAAAACAAATTACCAAGATATATATCAAGATTGTAATTTTATATAGAAAGAATCTTTTCATAATTAAATTTATTAATTTTGAAATATCAGCGACAAATTACAAAATGTAGCATAATATCATTAGGTCGTATAGCCCTCAAATAGTACTCACAAAGAAATTCACAGATAAAAAGGGAAATACCGCTACACGAAAATCAGGCAGCAAGTCAAGATATTAAAATTAGACTTCCAGTAAAGAATTAAAATTAATTCTGTAGCCTTTTCTGCTCCAACATTTAAAAAATATCGGAGACAATGCAAAGAAATCGACAAACCCTTGTTGAAATCTTTTATTCGCTTCCTGCGCTGTGAACAGAAATTTTCTTTTGTTTCAGAAGAAGGTAAATGTTCTTTCCTGTGAAGAAAAATTGTGACCGCTTCGTTCTTCGTGGTCAGAAAGGTCAAGCTCAATGGTCAGCCGACATTTCTTCTGGCCGGACCAGGCGAGAATTTGTCGGCAGTAAGGAGATATCTTTCGCCTTTGTCGAGCTGCTCCTTTTCTCGTAAAAAAAAAAAGGAATATGTGGGTCAAGAAATGAGCGGAAAAGAAATGCGTTTTTACCGGAGATGCTAGCCGGGAGAGAGATAAATAATAAACTGAGGAACTGCTCCAAACCTCTTGCTAGACGTGTCCCTAGCGGGCTAACTGCCAAAACTTGGTCTCTGTCCAATTTTTCGATGACCATTAATCGCATCTGGTTATATTGTTCCTGGCTTCCAGCTCAGAGACTGGAAAACAGGAAACTAACATTTACGTTTCACCTATCGTAATTCCATCAATTCGTCCCCCATGGATCCCTTTGTTGTGCCTTACAGCAGCTCTGTTGGTGCACCAAATGGCAAGGGTTTAATGACTGAAAAGTAAATAAAAAAAATGACAATTTCATCAAGTGATTCGTTAATGAAATTTATGTTCAAATTGGAAAATGTTCCGAGCCACCCTACAGTGCATGGAGTAAATGGAGATTATGGACAAAAATTGCAATTGCTCAGCTTAGTTATTTATTAATTTTATTATATTACCTGAATAATTGATAGACTGTGCTTTGCCACACTAATGGAATTAATAAAAATGCTGTAGTATAAAAATGACAATTTTTTTTAACCAGAAATGAAACAATTTTTTGCGTCTGAATTTTGCAATTAATATAAAAACAATTCATTTTTATCCTAATCTTTATTTAATGCTATGGAAGTGTTCAAGTATTACGTAAGCAATATTTTGGCCATTTCAACCCCCACCCTTGGTAAGCAAAAATTAACATTGGCTAACATAGGAAAATAAACACAACAGCAACCCTGCTCCCCCCTAAGATGCTTACGTAATACTTGAACTCTCCCTATAGCTAGGTAAACTAAATCATTAATAAGTTGCTTTACGTCCGTTGAACTGGAATTGTCAGAGGTGACGAGATTATTTTTGACATCTTGTCAACCGTTTCTGTAACTATTACTTTTACAGAAATAATAGGAGAAACAGGAAGAATTTGGAAGAAATTAAAGGGTCAAATAAGAGTACTAAATACATCATGGAGTCAATACAAGTATTGAGCCTTGAAGGCTTTCGAATGTGGTCAAAACGTATTGACACGGGACACTAGAAAAGGAATAGTTTCAATCAAAACAACTTTTCTTTCGTACAAAGGTTTTGGCGCCTGTTCGGGTGATTGTCTTATGTACATTTTAAAAGACTCATTCACTTCCATCCCATGACTTATTAATTTTGTGCATATTGTGAAGAATATAGTACTATATAATTTTAAGCATAATTCCTTGGTGTCGGCTGCTCTGATCTTGAGCTTCTGAAGCTCAATTATTCGTCCACTGGTGGTGACTCTTACATTAAGAAAATTTCTAGTAATTTTTTGGTAATACCGATTATTCCAGAACTGAGATTGGCGAGAGAGAGAGGATTTTCTAACCATATCTCCTTCACTGGAAGGTCCAAAATCTTATTTCTGCATAGGTTTGTCGACAATAGGGTTTGTTTTTTAGTATCCGTTTTTGTACGTAAAAATTCCGACACCCACGTTTTATTAGCTCGTACTAGGGCTTTAGTTTTAGGAGAAAAAGAGATGCTTTCCTCATCCTGGATTCGAACCAGGGTCCCGCCGTTTAGCCCGGAGTGTCTTGGACCGCTAGACGAATGAGGACAGGAAACAACGCTCTTTTTCTCCGTATGTAAGGATGTTTCTTTCTTTTTGGTTTTACGGCTCAAAGACTACAATGGTCATGCTGCGCCGGGACCTACTGTTTTCCGAGGAATCCGAACCTCTTAAGGCCTAGGGAACCAAACCCCGGACTACAGTGAGCAGTGCGATCTTTATGAGATCTCTGAGTAAGCGTTCTTTTTGCACTGCTGGGAGTCGAACCCGGATTAGCCGCGCAATAGGAGAACGCGTTACCACACTGCGCCACCGCAGGGTATATAAGGATGTAAGATATTATTACCCTTCATAAGGATAACGCAATTACCACATAGCGGTCAACATAGAAAAGCCTCTAGGGCGAGGTTTTTGTTGGAGAATAATTATATGTGAAAATTCCGACACCACAGACTATTTTAGGAGAAAAAAAAGGAGTCTCTTTCTCTCCTAAAACAAAGGATCTAATATGAGGTTATAAAAGTGGGTGTCGAAATTTTCACGTATAATTATTCCCCACGGAAAAACACAAAAAATTCGCCACGGAGGCTTTTCTGTGTTGACCACTACCTAGCAATTGTGTTATCCCTGTGAAGGGTAATAATATCTTATATCAGCTTTTGATTTATCTTTTTCAAAATGTTCCTTTTCTCTGGTCCTCTTACATGCCAAGGTTTGAAGGACAGCTCATAAGTGATCTGCAATAAAATCATTTGACCTCCAATCCCCACTTTTTAAGGAACACTCTTTGAATCGCTTTTGAGGACTTCCGCGGGTCTTTTGATCCTGACTACTTTAATTTAATAATATTTAATTTAAGCAGCTCTTGCAGTGGTACCGAGTTCGCCAAGCGGGCAGTTACCCCGGGTTCGATTCCCAACGGTAACAAAAAAAAGTGCGCTTACCTTATAATTGCTTGGCACATATTGTGGTGTGATTTCTTGGGCTCTTGATTTAAGAGAGTTCGAATTAGTCTTAAAAGTGTAGGCCTCGACGCAACATGGTTGTGTTCTTACGCCATAAAACTCGCATAAGAATTTGTATACTATCAATTATCTACTATACTCGCGGCAAAGCTAACCTGGAACACTGTTAACACTACGATGACCTACCTATTCACGCCCGTGCAACAAGTATTCGTTCGCAAATTGGCGAAAAATGAGATAGCCCTCAATATTATTAGACTATTTATCGCCTAATTTGGAATGCAGAAAAACGCGGTTGCCAAACTTCCACGCGCCAAATTTCTCGCCAAGCAAACGAAGTCCTCTGAGTGGTCAGTTACTTGAATGACGTCAGCGCTTGCTATAATGAGTCTTTTTTCTAAATTTAATAAATACCAGATTTTATTTGCACAAATATGCCTATGTTTTATGTATTTGAGCATTATTTTAATGTTTTATGTACGAAATGTATCTTCTATTAACGTAAGAAAGGGCGAACTATATCGCACTGGCGGAATCATACTGCTCTGTGCCTTTTCAGTGTACCAGGTTAGCTTTGCCACGAGTCTAACACGCTCGCCTTGTCCGTTAACATAAAAAACACACGACCTTTGCTGTTCTTAAGCAGTAAAATAAACAGAATGACAAGCTGATTTTCCAAGTTTTGTCTATGTGAAGACGCACTGTGTGCCCCGTGAGTTGCACATTATATATTACTCTACATTATAGTACATAAAGTGTTCTGACAAATTTATATAACACCTAGTGTGTTCTGACACAGAATATTCTAAAAATAATGTTACGAGTGTTTTGACACTTAGTGTTATGGCACACTGTTTTGACGCCTGGCATTATGGCAACTAGTGGAATACCCAGAATGAAAGAAAACAATTGTATTCATTGAAGGAAACTGTTGACCTATCTTTGGTCATAATGACAACAATATTGATCATTTCCTACGCAATAGGGTCCATCCTAAAATATTCATCTTATAAGGTTCTTGGAAGGGCTGTTTGGTAGTGAAAGAACTTTCGTAATGGTTACATAACTGTTGCTGATTCCGCCTTTCTTGGAAAGCACTTATACGGGCTTCAATTATGGTGCATTTACAAGTATCTTGTAAATGCACCGTAATTAAAGCCCGTATAAGAGCAAACACTTTGGGTGCATTTGCTGAATTGGTGTTCAATTCTCAGTCATTTGATATTGCTTAGGCAAGTATTCAGGCCGTTGTGGTAACAGAGTATAAAACATAAAAATGCATGAATTAAATAATAAAGCTTAAAAAAATACAGGGTTCAACAAATTATAAAACATAAAAATGCATGAAAACATAGAAGTGCACGAATCAACAAATTATGAAATATAAGAGTGCATGAATCAACAATATTGTGAAACATAAAAATGCACGAATCGGCAAATTATAAAACATAAAATTGCATGAATCAACAAATTATAAACAAAAATGCATGAGTTAACAAATTATGAAACATACCAATGCATGAATCAACAAATTATGAAACATACCAATGCATGAATCAACAAATTATAAAACATAATGCATCGATCGACAAATTATAAAACAATGAATACCATGTTCTCTTCTCTTAACAGTATACTGAAGATACCATGTCAAAGAGCAGTCGAAAAGGCAGAAAAAAAAATGTTAACATGCGACAAATACGCCTCAAAACTACTTCTATCTATCCCATTGAACTTTGTCGTTCAATATCGCATTTTTCGTAATATTAAATTGGCGTCATAGTTACCAAAATAATGCGGGTATTTCTTGTTTCTGTGTTTTCTTGATGTTGTCAAGAATTTAAGCAAATGTGGTACATCGATAGTGGTGGTTCATTTTTTACCATCCTATTTTTGCCGCGATCTAATCACTTCCGGCGAATCGGATGTCATTTTCCCTAAAATTCCAGTTCATTTCCCTTTCGTTGCTGCAATTCCCCACCCACTAAAATATCAAATTATTTTTTGTTAGGTCTCTTCATAATTGTACGAAAACTCGTTACACGGCATGTTCATTAGTATTTTATTGTTCAGAACAAAAACGATAACATTAGTGGCTCCGGAATTTCACTTATGAAGCCCATTTCCTTTTACAGAGTTCCGTAACAATAACATCCTTCCCCTTTTGTTTATGGCATTTCGTGGGAGTAAAAAAATCCCACATTAAATCAGGCTAAAAATAATTTTTTCCCAGACTGGGATTTAGTTTTATTTTGGTTTTAATTTCGGGTAATTGCCCCTTTCCTGAATTTGCAAGCGCTTTCAAAATTTTAATTGTCCGTAGTTAAATTTCATTTTTGAAAGTTCAAAAACTAGGAATTCTCAGCTCCCAGATCTTCGCAAAAACTTCATTAAATGGAAGGTTAGTTAGAAATTGAATTCAATAATTAGAAAAAAGTAAACCTAAATATTTAACTTACCACGATTAGATTAATAAACTAAAAATTTAACCAAGGCGTTAATTTCAGCTAACGTAGTATATATATATATCATGCAAATTACATGCTGTTCGTTTTATACAGTGATACTTGTTCCTAACCCCTTCCGTATCAGGCACGCCACGTATGGTGTGCCTAATACTGAAAGGGTTTGCCATTCACTACCAGGCACACATATGAGTGTGCCTGGTAGTGAACGGCAAAACAACATCACACCATACGTGGTGTGCCTGGTAATGAACGGCAAAATATCACACCATACGTGGTGTGCTTGGTAGTGAACGGCAAAACATCACACCATATGTGGTGTGCCTGGTAGTGAACGGTAAAACATCACACCATACGTGGTATGCCTGGTTGTGAACGGCAAATCATCACACCATACGTGGTGTGCCTGGTAGTGAAGGGTTAACGATGCTATGGGGACCGGAAAAGATAACATAAGCAGTTTAAGGCTATAGACAAACCTAAAGCCGTTTGCGACAAAACTAAAGCTGGTTGCGACAAATCTAAAGCCATCTATCGTCATGGACCAAAACTTAAACTAGGTTGTGAAACCTTGTACACTCTCTATCTCTATTTGTCAAGACTACGGAAAATTTCGTTATAGGCAGTATCGTTATATATATATATATATATCTTTTATTTCATTTTATATACTCGCTATAAACTTACACCATATATAACGCCCATTCATTGTAACGCGTTTTTGGTTTTTTTTTTAATTGTAACAAAAACACGTTCAAATAATGCTACCAACATTCAAAGAGCAGTCAGTATGCTTCAACTTACGTAAAACTGGACATTTTTTGGCGCAGTGATCATTGATGTTCTTGCGCCATAAAAATTCAACCAATCAGCCAACGGCAATAATGTTAATAAATATTTAAACAGCCAATGATATTTAACTATCTTTTGATGTTACAATAACACAATGCTTCTTTTACGAGGAACGTATCACCATCGTTAAACATGATCTGAACTCGTTTTGACAAGTTGTAGTTCGCTGCCGAAATGCCAATTTCTCATCGAAAAAATTCTAAGGAAGAATTATAAATCGAAGAATGTAGTCCCCGAATCAACATGACTCTTGCTGATCTTGCGCCATAAAATTCTCTCAAAAGTAAATCGAAGAATAAGTCGAATACTTTCAGAAGACGGGAGGTTTGCTACTTGCCAAACTGCTAGAGGCAACATATTGTCCGTGCTTCAGATGTTTATTCTTTGGTAACTTAGCTGTTCTCTTTTCCCGGACTGCAAAAATCAATAAAATTAAACCTTTATTCTCAAAAAAATCCTCGTATTTTACAAAAATTAAGAAAATTCGTCAATTTGTGTTCAGAAGTGCAGAAAAGCCGTTCGCATTCCAGAAGGTGACAACTACATTAAGCAAATGAAGAAACTTTCTCAATAACGACATTCTGCTTAACGGCTGTTTTCGCTTAGCAACGGTTTTTTGCAGTCACGGCAAATCTTCGTCCATTCTGATTAAAGACTGTATCTGTTTAGCGACGTGTCGTCTTCGAGCATCGTCAATGAGAGGTGCAAGTAAATGAAGTAATACAGCAAGCGCATATTTAGTATCTAGAATTAAACTGACAATTTCAGTGTCGGTCCAAGACGGCAGCAATCAGTGGTATCGCTTTGTGGGATCTACGAGATCTACGTAACCTTTGAGATCTATGGGAATTTAAAATCTTAGAGAACCAAGAAAAAATGTGGGATCTGCGTAGTTCTCCAGAACTGTCAGATCACACCCTAAGCTCATATCAGTTTAAAAACCATAACAATGACTGTCGCCAGACGGCGTAGCCTCTTTTCTTAAATTGTCCACATATTGCATTGTGAGTACAGAGCTTAAAATCAAATCATGTGGCTTAATCTTATACATGCTTATTTTCATGTCCGTGAATGTTTATTTTAATTTTCATAGACTTGTGTGCTAACATTTATATTTGTTGCAACTCCCGTGGACGTTCGTTTCAAATTTTACGGGCATTTGTTCAATAGAGTGTCCAAATGAATATTATACAGAACGGCGCAGTCAGATCTTCTACAGATCAGTTTCATCTACACTTGTATGTTACACCATCTCGTAGAGAGAAACTTTCGCATGCCACATTTCAACTTCGCTAGATATCACCAGGACCTCAATATGTTTAGAAGGTGGATTGGAGTAAGGGTAGACTAATTGCTTTGTCTCTCCAGTCGCCAGATTCAACCTCTCTGGATTTTTTTTCCTGTGGGGTTATGTCAAAATTATTGTCTCTTAGATCAAAATAACGACTTTCAACTCCTGAAAGCCTGCATAATGGACGTTAGGTCGATAGTCACACACAGACCGTAATTCAAGCAACGGGGAATGGGCTCGACTACTATACTGCCACCAAGAATGCTTTCATAGAAATTGAGTGAGAGAACTTTAATGTGCAAAAAATAATTCACAGTTTTTCCCCATGATGCTACGAGCCAGAAATTTTTACATTAAATACAGTTCCGATATATAATGATTTTCAGTTTTGACACCTTTTAACTAAACACTCTGTATGTTCCTTTGAGTTTCTATTAGGATTCATTGTACACGTAATAAAACGTCTCTGGGCATCTATGTGAACTACTGGATGCTAATTAAAATTAGCTGGCATCCACTATGCGCCCATTAGGCGCCCTTTAGAACTATCATACGCCCATTATAACTGTTGAATTTCCACTAGAACTACTATGTGTTTATCATAAGTTACTATAGTTTACTATAAGTATAGAAAGTCTAATATAACAAGGAGACGTTGAGTATAACTACCAAATGTAGAACTAATTAATCTAATAACTAATAATAATAATTAATCTAATAACTAATAAATCTAGAACTAATTACTGAGTGCCGATTAGAAAGTTACCGCATTGATTTAGCATTTACAAAATCTTCTTCCAGCGTTTTGATAGAAAAATCTAATAATTTAGTTTTTTTTTTATATACAATGACTTGATCTAGTAAGTTCATTTGAGGCATTTTCATAACGCCTAAGGAAAATCTACGGTATCTTATATAAACTGGCTTTCACGCAGAGGTATTAATAATTTGGGTTTATTTATATATATATAAAAAAAATAAAGTTTATTTTATTGATAAATTGATGATTGTGTATAATGATATATTGTGGATATAATTGATTCTGTATAGTAATATATAGTAACTTTTTTTTTTGATTTTAAATTCACTGGTTCATATTTTTTTCTTTTTTTTTTTATTTTGCCAATTTTTTTTATTTTGCCAATGACCATTATTGTGTTTTGTTTTGTATATAGTAAAATGCTGAATATGAATATCACAGTGTGCTAAATGAAAAAAAAATAATAAATGGCCGAGACTCGTCAAGCCGTCATTTTATTGGCTTTTTTCTCGGTCCCCTGCCAAGTCACTACATGCGATGCTAATGCATGATATTTGTAAATGTATGTGTAGCTTGACTCAATAAATGCATTATTATTATTAATTTATGTTGAGTTCATGAAGTGTCGGTAGAGTTCGTTCGCGGAAAATTGGCATCCAAGTCTTATTAGCTGAAGTAGCAGACGGATTATTCCATTACAGTAGAGGAAAGGGCGTCTTGGCGTAACTTGGCGCTTAAGTCTTTGCGCGAAAAACCAGTTACGCCAAGACGCCCTTCCCTCTACTGCAATGGAACAACCCGTCTGCTACTTCAACTAACGGGACCTGGTCGCCAATTTTTCGCGAACTAACTATAACTGTGACCACCGTCTTCTAACACTCCAAGTTTAAACTCGTTTGATGATAACTTTTCGCCTTTTTGATGATGTCAGTCGTCTGGCATGATGCTTCTTCGTCGAGCAATTGATAAACATCCGCCTTTACTTGGCAATCTAAACTGTCAGACAGCGAAAAGGTTAAATGACCAAAATGGTTGGGAATTGGATTTTTTTTTTGAAGGGAGCTAATCAAATCTAAATTAAAAAGTAGATTGCGGAAGAATTCTCTAAACGGAACCTTCTCCTAACGGGGAACGCCTGTATTGTAATATCTTTCGTGAAAACTTCGTGAAGATAATAAGCTATAGATGCCTAAACGTAAAGCCATATTTCATGGAAACGTCTTATCACACCAAGAAGTTCTCGAATTGTTGCCAAACGTCGAAGTTAAATAACAAAGCATAACGTCTCTGGAAAAGACGGGATGAGGAAATAACAAGGCTTAATTTTATATCAAGGTATATTAAATGTACAATTTTATGTAGATCTTCCGTTGTTTCATATCGCATTAGGGGCGCTTAGACCAATCGCGAAACAAAACGGAGAACGCGAAAGTATTTGCGAATGCAAAACAAAAGAAGATGGTATTTCAAAATTAAATACCTTGATGCAATAACATGCAAATGAGACGAGGAGGAAAAAAGGAAAGGAAATCGACCTTTTCTAAGACGGAAGACATCTATTTTTGACTCTTTCAAACTTTCCTCCAAACTGATCGCAGCTGAGTCGTGGGTATAGCAGTCAATGCATATAACATGAGGATATGTGTTTGTCAGAGGTTTTTTTGCTCACCAAGATTTTAGATAATCGCTAATTATAATAATTTTCTGGTATTTTTTAAAGTCTGTAAGCCTGGAAAAAAGCGGGCTGAAATGGCAATCCGTCATTGTTTACAGACAAGAAATACTGCATAATTTTCACGAAAAAAATATTAAAATTCGTAAATGGGAATTTAAACGATTTTATATATATGTGCATTTTTTTTTCAAAAATTGGAGTTCGAAAATAAATAAATTGCTTTTAAATCCAGGACATTAATTCTAGAAATGTCTTCACCATATCGCGCCAAAATCTGATCTGTTTCAATTCGTAAAATATTAAAGTATTTTCTGCAATGCAAAACTGGGATTTTAAACTGAATATTATTTGCTGTACTATGCACAGATAAATAGCCTGCCTTGTAAAGTTAGAGATGCAAAATAAGGATTATTTGAAATTTAAATGTAAATATCCATGGCCGAAGGATATCTGAGGTAAAATCAGGATCAGACAAAAACACAGTAAGTTCAGAAACAAACAAAATTTTTGGCACTGAATTTTGAAAACATTCGAAAAAACAGAAAATTTTTATTTCCATTTAATATATTGACCTAATCCTTTCAGTGATATTTTTCAATATATTACTAAGGAAATTTATAAAATTTCTAATCCTATTGAAGTAAAACTAATGAATCTAATCAAGGTTATAGAAATAAGATACAAGGTAAATCAAGTTTCTAATCCTATCGAGCTAAGGCTAATGAATCTAATCGAGGTAAGACTAATGAATTTAATCGAAGTAAGGTTATCGAATCTAACCAGCGTAATCTAATGAATCTAATCGAGGTAAGGCTAATGAATCTAATCAGCGTAAGGCTAATCTAATCGAGTTAAAGCTAATGAATCTAACCGAGGTAGGGTTAATGAATTCAATCGAGGTAAGACTAATGAATCTAATCCAGGTAAGGCTAATGAATCTGATCAAGCTAAGGCTAATGAATCTGATCGAGGTAATTCTAATGAATCTAACCGAGGTAGGGTTAAGGAATTCAATCGAGGTAAGACTAATAAATCTAATCGAGGTAAGGCTAATGAATCTAATCGAGGTAAGGCTAATGAATCTGATCGAAGTAATTCTAATTAATCTAACCGATGTAAAACTAATGAATCTGATAGAGATAATGTTAATTAATTTGAGGTAAAGCTAGTGAATCTAATCGAGGGACTACTATTGAGACTTCTACTACTTGAATCGAATTGAGGTAACTATCGAAGAATCGAACTTATAATTACAATTGCGCGTAGGTCATGGAAACCAATTACGACTGAACCTGTTCATTGACAACTTCTGTAACTGTACACTACATTACCAAGTAGGATTTCTTTTCCTACCTGATATTGGAATGCAGAGTTACAGCTTGCTGTTATAGTTGAGCTATAAAAAAAACGCACGTTTTATTCGCTTTTCATTGAAACTGAACGAAAGTAGTCGAATGAATTAAAATTTTAAAGTATCGCTTTTATTCATATGATGAACGTTTCCCCGCAACTAAGAACAGCTTCGACCGACAACCGTAAAGACTTCAGTAAAAGTTCTTTTTTTTTTTACGAGGAAAATAAAGGTAGTGACCTAACAAGCTCGATCTTACCAAACGTGCAACTGAGATGATTTGGTACGATAGCGTCAAAATGTGCATGGATAGGACATGTAGCACATTTGGTTAATAGATCTCGCACCTCTATAAACCTAAAAATTAACATACTAATGACGTCATGGGTAAATGATAAACTGACGTAAATATTCTGAGAGTTCCGATATTTTTTAACTTCAATGTACATTTAAATTTGACATTGGCGAAAGGTCTTTAATGGAGATGATTAAGATTATTCATACACTGATCGATTCAATCAATAAATCTTCCCAACTGTAGATGAGCAGAATCGCATTCAATCAGCGAAAGGTTTCGTACATCTCTAATTTTTAACTTCTTGTTTTTAACTATGACTCTCTTTGAGAGTTTTTAACTCTTGCCATTTCTCGGAATCGATAGCTGATTACTTGTATGTTCTTATCAACTGCGCATGCTCATGGACTTTGGTTTTTCGGCTTAATTATTTACTATAACGGGCACTTACTATTAATGGGAATGACTTAATTATTAATCGAAGAAGATTGATTTGAATATACAATTAGAAATTTACAAATCACCGTCTTTAGAAAATAAAGGACATATTATAAAAGATATTTTTGGTATAATTTTATCCAATACTGTCACTGCCGAAGGTAGTTCGCCCCAAGTAGTTGATCTGAAAAACATCTCCGAGACATTTGTTTGATTGGTTAGTGAGTTTTCAGCTTTTTTCACATTCGGTTATTGGTTTAAACATTAATAAATTTTCACATGTCACAATTGCCGTACAAGGCAATAAACTTCCTGATCGCCCCAAGTGGGAGGTGGGGTAGAAAGTCTGCCTCTTCCCGCGCACTCGGTCGGACAATCGTGAAATGTAGATCCAGAAACATATCTAGCACATTTTGCCTTCTGCTCAATCACTTGTAGAATTCTGCCTACTGCTCAATCACTTGTAGAATTCTGCCTACTGCTCAATCACTTGTAGAATTCTGACTACTGCTCAATCACTTGTAGAATTCTGCCTACTGCTCAATCACTTGTAGAATTCTGCCTACTGCTCAATCACTTGTAGAATTCTGCCTACTGCTCAATCACTTGTAGAATTCTGCCTGCTGCTCAATCACTTGTAAAATTAATTTCTCTTCTGATTGTAGAATTCCGGCATCTTCTCCGCTATAACAAGAATCCTAATTATTAAACCTTTATCTGCCTCTTTCAGTTGCTCTTCACTATCTGTAATCAATTTATTTTCTAATTGTTCCATTAATACCCATGGCGCTTTGAGAATTTTAAGGAACTTCATTTCAATAACCGAAGGATTCGGTTACCTAAACGACAAAATTTAGGATAAGTGCGTGCATATAATAGTATGCACTTTGCACTTGTGTGTATAACTATTGAGTTGCTTTAAAAAAGTTGTGTCCCTGGAAGATCTGTGGAGCAAGCTCATTAGGAATAGGACTATTACGTTTATGGGCCTATTAGTGTCCCTTGTGTGGACGTTCTCTTTTGGGCACCATACTCTTTGTTTTAGCCAAACAGTTAATTTCCGGACTCCAGCAATTAAATGTAATGAAAATTGTCTTCTGAGATTCCAGAGTTAAAATCATTCTGTGTTTGAACAGGGAAGCTTAAGTCCAAGTAATACAATGTCTATATAAGTATTTCGACAATAACATGATACTTCCAATTTCATGAAAGTGTGTTTATGCTGAAATCGTTTGGTTTTTAAACTTAGTCTTAGATGATGCGCTTATTTTTAGTAATTCACAGTAATTTTTTAGGGTGTTTATTTGTTTTAATAAACAGATGACAAAAATGTGCTGATGATTTTGCAGCCTTCGCAAATACCTTTTAAACTTTTCCTGACAATTTATTAGCTTCTCAGACAATTCTTCGATTTTTTACAGTCGATTTAGTGAAGTTCGGACACTTCTGAAGCTTTTGCAGAGATTTCTGCAGCTTCTACAAACAATTTTGCAAATTTCGCCAACATTTTTGCAACTTTTGCAGGCAATTTGGCAATTTTCACCGACTTTTGCAATTTTGAATAAATTTACAATTTTTATAGCTTTGAAAATTATACAAATATTTTTCTAATTTCCATAGACAGTTGCGTAATATTTTTCTGCCGCTTGTACAATTTTTCTAGTAGTTTACATGTACTACAACTTTTCTAGTAGTTGCATGGTTTTTATGGTTCTGAGATAATTATTTGATTATAAAACTCTTTCAATCTATATGCGTTTCTACAAATGCAAATTTTGTTATGCAGGTTTGTGGCTCCTACATTTAAACACGTATATATCATTGCAGAGTAAATCATAAAAAAAAAAGTCATTAGCGAAGAATTGATTGTCGCAAACTGTGTACTATGTGTTGACTAATTGTGAAAACGAGAAGGGACACAACGACGTAAAAAAGGGGCGTTGGTGAGGGCCATGACGCCGATTACGATGATATAATTTTATAAGCATGCATATGAAAATATGGAGTTGCCGCTCTGTAACAACCTATGAACTTCCCCCACATACAAAGTGTTTCAGTTTAAAGTTCCCCGCTTACAAAGTGTTCGCTTTAATGTTACCCACTTACAAAGTGTTTCACTTTAAAGTTCCCCATTTAAAAGTCCCTACTTGTGAACTTTCTACGTAGGCTATCGGGTACATACATTGGTGATTTTTTCATTCCCTCCTCGTGACCTACCGTCTAGCTTTTCTCGATTACAAATAGTAATTGCGAAAGTAAGCATTTAACCTCGATCCCAGATCAATAGCTTCATTTCAGCTGCTCCTCCCCCGATTTCACGTACTATACCCTTCCCTGCAAAGCAGCAAAGGGAGAATGAGAACGCTCGTGCTTCTCTGCATCACATTCAGTCTTTAGCAATTTCTCGCGGTCGATGAGCTCCTTGTTATTACCTTCGAGCAGTTTGGCAACACCCTATGTACTTCGTTGGAAGAGTTTCTGCTGTTAGTTTTCGCCATTCAGGAGTATTAGAACCTCTTTTCCTCCTACCGGTAAACACCTCTGATGGGCGTTCGATACGGGGAAAGAGGCAATTGCATAGGTACCTATTATTCCCAAAGACCGAAGCGTCGATACACTGACTATTTGCTTTAAGTCCAGAGCTAATCCTTGAGCTTTTTTCATTAAGAGATTCGCTATTTTCTCTAAGGACTTTTATAACTTTTCGCTACGGTAACATGTGTGATGGTAATGTATTTGTTTATTGTGTAGGAGACCCAGGATTGATACCTAATGCCTATTTTTTACTGCTTCGTAGTCCAGAGTTTGACCTCTTAAGCGAAAAGATCCATGGGATATCTGCCCATGAAAATTGTGGGTCCAGCACAATACGATCTCAGTTGTCTCTGCGTCCTAAAACACAACGTTTATAAAACAGTTTATTGTAAAAATAGTTTTCTCGTTTTTTAAAGAACGTTATTTGTACGTATCTATTGGGGAGATATCCGCGTGGCGACCAGGCAACCCACAGTAACATAAAACGGCAACACCCTATATTCCCTTGACATCCATTCTAATCAACTGCTGATAAAGGACGCCTATGATCATTTGAAACCCGTCGACGTCTTCTGGAAGACCTTTCCTTTAACGGACACCTCACAAACAATAATACCCAGTTTTTATAGTTAAGTAAACATTCCCAGACAAGGAATTCCTCCACAGTTATATCTTCTACTTTACGGTAGAAATTATTTCTATAATGAGTATCCATTAATGAAGAGTCTTACTGTAATTCGCTATGAATTTAGCCCTAACGTAAGAGTTTTATGACGTGTAACGAATATTATTGGATAACAGTGAAGATCCCATTCATACAAGTTTAATTCATTTAGTTAGAAATGTGCTTTTACCAGTGGTGTCCTCATTCCCAATAAACAAAAGTTTACTGGCAATGCGGGAAGCACTGGTGAGAAAGGACATGAGAAGACGGAGGGATAAGATCCCCCATTATACCTCCTGGCTACCCCACATTCTTACAGCTAAATGATCTATTAAATACCAATCTGATTAAACCCCCGAATTAAAAATGCATTTGCGTGGTTCACTAACTGTGTACTTCATGTTCTTTTACTGCATTAACAAGCATTCAGTTCCTTGAATTAATATTTAATAGAATTAGGTTGTGTATGTCCACGACAAATTAACTATCAAAAGCTGTTTTTCGTTTGCAATTTCAAGGCCTTACCTGACTGGCAGACACGTTCGTCCAGATGAGTTAAAGCCCTTGTAGTTGTCCCTTTAATAACCGAGGAGGGTTGCTGTGTATGTAATGGACGGACGTGCGCGTGGGATGGACCTTGGTGACAGGGCATTTTAAGCAGACAGTCTCATGACTCAAAAGCGGACTGTCCCTAGCGCAAGAAGAGCAGGTAGTCGTATTTAAAGTGCGAGGAAAGTCGGGGGCAACGTCGGGCCGCTGAGCTATTTACAATTCACACGGGAGCTGAATAATAATGCAGCTGTCATTCAAACGAAACGGCGAGGTCTGTTCGGGCTGCGAAACGCCAAATCTGATTTCTGTCGCCAATTAAAAACGTTATGCATCATAAGAAGGCGATAAGTCGCCAGAGTTGTCCGTATGGCGCGTCCCCACTGTTTCACGGTTGCTCTGAGCAGCTGTATGTTATTCTGCTGCGGTGAAAATCAAAAGTCGATGTAGGGAAGTGTTTGAAGACCTTAACACTATGTGAGTACTACTATTGCACGCTTTATTATTATTATTCACGCTTTATTATTGCACGCTTTATTATTTTTTTTTTACTAGCTGTTATTACATAACTTTTTTTAACTGGAATTTGAATTTGATCTACGCGTACTCCAACCTGAACGAGCATTGCTCGAATTTGTGCTTAAGCACAAAACATGAGTCAACCTGGCGTATTACCAGTAGGACTAAACTTTAAATCTGGAGTTCTTACTGAGAACCTAAGCATCCTGCAGGAGATACATAACATAGAAATGCTTATCAAAAACCAAAAAGTAAGCGAAAATCCATCGACTAACACAATAGATGATCTTCTATCAAAACGCCTTAATCTTTGCCAAATGTTAATGACTGCTGTGGATAGAGAGTTAAATGCATCAGACGATGATGATAATCTGATATTCATCACTCCGGAAAAAGCGAAACGAATTAAGTACTGTCGGGATAGAGATACCTCTAAACAACTTCCAACGACGAACACCTTTGAGGTATTAAACGAAGAATGCATGGAGACTATTAATAGTGAGGCGTCAACCTCTGGCTTCCATCTTCCAACCCAAAACTCTGGCTCTACTAGCAAAAAAAAAATCCCCAAATATACCAAAAGTTAAAATCCCACCAATAGGTATCACTGACCAAAAATTTGACTGGATGTCATTCCAAAAGAAGTTGTCATGTGACCTAAAAATTAATATGACTGCAAAAATAACAGTGGAAGCTATTCGGGTACAATTAATCTCATCTGATGCCTGGGTAACCCAAATGCTAGATGAAAACAAAGTGGAATTTTTTACATATCAGACACAAGACGAAAAATCTCTAAAGGTGGTTGTAAAAGGTCTTCCTAACCATGTAAGCGAACTGGAAATTGCAAATGAAATCAAAAACCGAGGTCTGCCTGTCCTTAGTCTGAGACAAATGAGCGGCATTAGAAATGGCCTAAAGGTAAGCATTCCGAACTACATAATTGAACTGGAAAGGACCGAAAAAGGAAAATGAATCTTTTTACTTAACGATTTATTTTATCTTAAAATTAAATCTTTACACAGAAAATAAGGCTTAATTCAATGCCACAAATATCAGGGATTTAACCACACCCAAAAGAGTAGTTACAGACCCACAAGGTGCCTCAAATGTTCAGGTGATCATTTTTCATATCAATGTGAAAAAAACAGAAATTCCAAAGGATCGCTAAAATGCACCAACTATGGAGGAAAACATGTTGCAAGTTATAGAAACCGCCCCGGGGTTAGAGGTCCTCCCCCAACTTTTACGACGTCGTTAGCGCCTGGCGTAAGAAGCAGAGAAATGCTAGCCGTAAACCAGCAAGTTTCAGATACAAGCCATTGTAATCTCCCCTCCAAATCGTACGCTTCTGCACTTCCTAACAAAACGGAATTCGTCCCAAAATATAACGAGGCAGATCAACATCCTGTAATGAAAATGCTCTGTCTACAAACGAATTCTTACAATCTATCCTTATACAAATGGTTCAATAGCAAAAAACTTTGACACTGCTCGTTGAACTTATCACCCAAAGAAATTAATCTTCCTCCATGGTCTTACTAAAGAACATCATTCGTACATTTAAAGTGGAATGATAATGGCCTTCAATACAACATTAATGGGTTTCGTATGATTCTGAAGGAAAATAATATCGATATTGCTCTGGTAACAGAAACACATTGGTCAGCCAAACATAAATTCAAAGTTGCAAATTATGAAGTCTACAGAACTGGAAGAGTTGGCAGGTTAGGCGGAGGTACAGCAATATATATGAAGCTGAACATCAACCATTCGCAAATTTTAATCACTACTATTACAGGTCAACTCTAAGTAACCGCTATAAAAATGATTACAGGGAGTTCAGAAACTGTTTTTGTAGCAGCTTATAATCCACCAAATGAAGAACTTCAAGAAATAATCTCCACTCTCTCTTCCATTTAAACAATACAGTAATAGTTACCGGCGATTTTAATGCCAAAAGTACTGAATAGGGATGTCGTAAGGAGAATAGGAACAGCAGAACACTTAAAAAATTACTTGATTACAACAATGTTTATATTTCAGCTCTAAATCAATACACTTACATTCCGAATTTTACAAATCATAATCCAGATATTTTAGATATTCTACTGCATCAAAATATCTACAGTGATATTAAAACCGAGGTAATTACAGCGCTCTCTTCTGATCACTTTCCGGTCATATACTCATTTGATAGCATTCCAACACCATTGAACCCTTCAAGAAAATTTATTTGTTGGGAAAATCACACAAAGCTTGTCGACGAAAAGATCAACTGCTCCATTCCGCTATCTTGCACTGGTGATATCGATACTGCAATAAATAATCTTAAAAATGTCATTAGCAACGCAACTGAAGGAAGCACAATCACTAAAAATATTACAAGTAATCTCCTTAGTCTTCCTCAATGGATTAAAAAACACATTACAAATATAAATAAACTCAGACGACAATATCAGAAATCGTGGGATCCGGAAGATAAAAATCAATGAAGAATATGTGCAAATAACACGAAAAATATCATTAGTATAATAAATACCATTTACGCAAAGGAGATGGGACAAGTTCATCAAAGATCTCGGTCATAAAAATGGCACGGCATGGAAGTTCATAATGAAATTGAAGAAGCAGGATAACAAGATTCTTAAGCTTCGGGACGATAATACAAATCGTATTATGACTGATGAAAATCAAATTACCGATATTTTAGCCAATTCTCTTGCAAATCAGCTCAAAACACCAAGTCTCATTAATTTCTCGGTCTCATATATTGTGTGCAAATCCATAGACACCTTTAAAAACACCTATACAGAAACAAAATTTTTCTTACCTACATCACCAACTGAAATAAAACAATTAAGGAGCAGCATACTAAAAAAGCTTGTGGACTAGATAGTATCACAAACAAACATATTAAAAATTTACCTATGAAAGCAGTAGTCCTTCTTACAAGTATTTTGAATGCATCAATCAGACTTGGGGATTTTCCAGAAGTGTGGAAAACTTCCAAGATCATTGAAATTCCCAAAAAAAGTAACAGATGACTTAATCCATCAATTCTTAATAGTCTTATCTCATGCCTAAGCAAAATATTCGAAAAAATCATTATATGATAAGGTTGAACGACGAGGTAAAAACGAAACGTTAGCTACATCCCTGCTAGTTTGGATTTAGAGAAAAATATTCTGCCCAACATCAAGTCTGGCGGGTAACGAAGTTTATTCTAGACGGGTTTAATAGAATGGAATGTACTGCCACAATCTTTTTGGATTTGGAAAAGGCGTTCGACAAAGTTTGGATAGATGGTCTCGTATACAAACTGCTTAGACTTAACATTTCGCATTACCTTGTGAGGGTGATTTCGTCTTATCTCAGAAATGGGGGATTCGTATATGCCAATAATGGTGAATTCAGCAACAGGAGACCGATTACTGCAGGAGTACCTCAAGGATCACTCTTAGGACCATTATTATTCAATCTTTTTATTAGTGACTTTCCAGAAGTTAACAGAGGCATCCTTGCACTTTATGCTGACGATACGGCAATTTTATATCAAAGTCGAGATATCAACACCGGTGTAAATAACCTTCAAGACAACTTAACGACTATAGAAAGATGGCTTATGGCTTGGGGTCTTACCGTGAATCCAGCGAAAAGTCAATTAGTTATTTTCAGAAACGGTGGGAAAATTGGCTCTTACTCAGTCACAGTAAAAGATAAAAAAATCACCAACACAAACGCAGCAAAGTATTTGAAGATGATGCTAGACGAAAGACTTAGTTTCAAAAGGCATTTTGAAGTCACTAAAGACACAGTTCGCGCTGCCTTCTCCACACTGTTACCAGTTTTAGGACCTAAATCCAAAATGAGCCTTCCAACAAAAATTCTGGTATATAAATCTTCAATTAGGTCAATTCTTCTTTACTGCTGTGCTGTATTCACCTTTCTCGGTCCAGATAAAATGAGAACACTACAAATAATTCAAAATAAATGTTTACGAACAATGTGTGGAGCTCCTTGTTTCGTTTGAAACTCAAACATACACAAAGATTTAAAAGTCGAACTTCTTCACGCAGCAGCACTCAACCAATGTTTCATCTTCTTTGGAGAGCTGGAGAACAAGCCAATGGCATCACTCATCGAACCCTCAAGGTACTTCCTTCAATGCCTAATCTTCTCCAAAAGAGACGGGCCACATTTGGTTTTGCGTCTAAGCGGGCTCATGGAACACCTGCAGCAAGGTGAACATTGTGCTTTGCGGATTTTTAATAATTAACTCACCTCGTGCTATCGTCGCTCGTGGTGAGAGCACTTGACTGCTCCCACTTACAGATAGTGGTTTCTTATCACAGAAAACCGGACAATAAACCAGCATGTTTCAACTTGCTTTTGGACCGTTTCATTTGCACTAGTGCTGTAGTGGCGCTCAACTTTATCATTAACTTATAACAAAATGAATATCAATGCGAAATGCATGGGCACTGCCTGGGTCATTTGTACAAAATAAATTCTGTATCTGTATCCATGGTTGCGTTCAGCCCGGACCCGCTGAACTAGGGCTGACTCACAGTAAGCTTGGATACAGAATGACCTCTACTACTCTTGCGCCATAAAAGTGCAAACCAAACCCAGTAGGCTTGTCTGTGTGTAAACGTACCGAGGTTCGAAGATCCCATTAAGTCGCCGGTTCCATTCCAGATATGACCTTTGCAATCCTTGCTTCATAAAAATTCAACCAACCACCACAATCAAGAAGGATCTCGGGTCATAAAATGTAAAAAGTTATTGAAACATTTCCTGTTCTATAATTTAGAAAAGTTAACCTGTAAAATTTCTGCTGGTGCCCACTTAGCGAATCGGTAGCGTATCAATTGAAAAATTGTGGATCTCAAGTGACCAGGGGCAGACTATGTCCTCTCAAAGGGCGCATACGTTGGACTATCGGAAGGCGAGAGCCCTATAGTCCATGAGGGCGCATCGGCCCGGGGTCGGTTGGCCCCAGTCCGCCCCTGCAAGTGATATTAAAGAAGTTTATATGATGAAATGTGAGAAATAATGTGTTTTGATATCCAGTGGGTGGAACTTGAACCCCGAAGCCATCTTTCCTGCTCCACTACAACGAATGTAATATATATAATATATATATATATATATTTTTTTTTTTTGCCCTTTTTCTTGCCTGGTACATGTAAAGCTTAGCTAACTTTATAACTTGGAGCTACACGAGCTACACTTAATTCCTAATGCCACTTGGTACTAATGAGCACGGTTCCTACTTAGTACTAATGAGCACGGTTGCTACTTGGTACTAATGAGCACAGGCACTACAAAGTATTAATGAGCACGGTTACTACTTAGTACTAATGAGCACGGGCACCACAAAGTATTAAGGATCACGGTTACCACTTAGTACTAATGAACACAGGTATTGCAAAGTATTAATAAGCACGGTTACTACTTAGTACTAATGAGCACAGTTGCTACTTACTGATGGTAGTAATGAATACGGTTGCTTATTAACACTAATGAGCAGGATTGCTATTTACCGCTAATGAGCCTGGTCATTACTTAGTACTAATGATCATCATTGTTATTTAGTACTTATTAGAAACGTTGCAACTTACTTAGTAGCAATAAAGATTATTGCTACTTAGCACTAAATAGTACTAAAGAGAGAAAGAATAATTGCAACTTAGCATTAAAGAGCACTGTTGTCACTTTGTAACATTATGGATTGGAGCTACTAAAACGCTGCTACTGCTTAATCAATGACGTTACTTAGCACGGAAAAGCACTGTTCCTATTTAGCAACATTCTGGACTGCAGATTGCACTATTGCTACTAAAGTCTGACTTCACGGGCTGGTTTATTTTATTACGCATTGTTTTTTCTTTGATATAAACAATTTAATCATTTAATTTTTCTTTTTTACATTTACAACTGAATCCTACCATATTCGTTTTTTGCACCGTTAACTCAGATGGATTCCAATGGTACTGTAGGACGGGTGCCTTTCCTCTGTTCGCCGTAGTCAGGCAACCAAGATTCGAATCGGCCGTGTGTCATAGCGTTCAAAGATCGACTCACTTAAAGACTCTTTTCGTTCCTCAGAGATGGGAAAAATCGTTCATTGTTTTGTTCAGTGAATGATTTGTCACATCTGTAATTCAAATTCCTTGGAAAGTTGCAGATCCAGATAATCTTCACGCCTTGGAAACTCCACGCTACAGAGTTAACTCCACTCCTTTAAGATTTTTCTTTGGAACTTCACCCCGCAGAATTGCATTATAGCTATGCCAAAGTATTCGTTGAATGAATCAACGAATGGACTTTCCAATCTCTCATGAATAAACAAACTCGTTCAGATATTCGGTCTTTAAACAGTTCGGTACCCCACTATTTGATACACACAGCGGCGTAATGCGGGTTTTCAGCTCCCAGACCAAATTAAGTGGGGCCCCCCGCCAAGGCCCGTTAGCTCCCTCTTCAACTAGTCCAATATTAAAATTTTGCGCCCGGAGACTTCGCCCCGGTGACGCCCCTTTATATACATAAAGCTTTTCCGGTTTTCCCTATCTAGGATCAGCCGTTGAAGTGAGCTTTTTTTGAAGAATTCGCAGATGGTCAATTTAGTATTGAGTACAAAGCAAGCTTTGACCAATGTTGATAATTTCATTATTCTACGGAGAGACCGGGCTTGAAGAAAGCCGTGATTGATTAGAGCAGGATAGCGGAAAACCTATTGGGCCAAAGTCGGCCAAACTTGTCGTTCTGAGACAATGAAATCTTGATGTCTAAAACAAAGAATCACAAATTCTCGGAGCGTGGCATTAGCATTGCCACTCTCGATAAAAGTATTGTACCGGCGAGGCAAGTTCAGTTAGCATAGCACATCAGTTTCATTAAACAAATCTGAAACACGTTTTCAGTCTTTCTTATATCCACAAATTGACTTCAGTTTACCAAATTTGCATGATCTAAATAGCTTCTGAGTGAGAATAGTACATTTACGCGATTTCAGCGCAACCTCCCTTTGGCGGCGAAATATTAAATCTTATATATATGTAAGTCAAATCCCATGGTTCCCGGAGTAGATATTTGATGTATCTAGTATTTAGTTACGAGTAAGAATATGAAATTGATTCAACCCGTGTACAGTTATTATTGATAAATCTGTTTCAAAAATTATTCTAATTATTTAAGCAAAATTTTAGAGATTCTGATGTTATTGATATGATGAAATTAGACATGAAGGCGAACAGAAAGCAAGATTTTGTTTTGAATCTCTCCACCAGTTAAATACGTATTACATAAACTGATTGACAAGATGATGATGATGCTTGATGCCAAGATTTAGTCTAATAGTTTTTAAGCTGTCAAATTTTAATCATCTTACCTTTAATTATAGTCACTCCGTATATTTTTTTTCTTTTTATCATATTTTAATATTATATTTTATAATATTACTATTTTTATTCATTTTTAAGTACTTTTTCATTAACTTTTGGGATTGATTCATGTAAACGCATGTGACAGATATTTTATAAATGCAGTTTTTATATTTTATTTGCCTGTAAATTACTATAATTTGTGTATCTATATCATATTTTCATTAATATCTTATTTTTAATTTTCACATTGCTAATCATATAAGTCGTTGCAGATTTGTGTGAGCAATTTACGAATAATTGCTTTAAAGTATCTATTCTATTATATATTACTATAAAATACTATTCAAATCCCATTCATGTAATTTATTCCCATTCTTGAATCTGCCTTACAATATACTATTTTTAGAAAAAAATATCAGCTATTATGGAAGCAATCAAACTCGCCCTTCCAAAAGCATATATGTCAAGACGCCAATAAAATTTCCTGAGATTTGATATTCCTTGTCGAGCGTTTTCGTTTTTTGAAAGTAAACTGATCACCCTTTCCAAAAAGTGAAATGAAATTGTCAATTTATTGTTCTTTGCAATATGAATGACGTCATTATAGAAATTCGAACTTATAAATATATCTTTCAATTATGTGAGAAACGTCATTTTTAACATTTATATAAAATATACATTAAGGTTTTGTCATAGGCGTACGAAGAAATTTCGTAAGTGGGGGGGGTTATAGGCTCAATGTGAGAATTACAGAACTACAACTCACATATTCCAATGTTAAATATACGAAATTTCATTGCAATGGGAGGCTCCATCAATACCCCGCCCCCCTGCATACGCCAATGGGTTTTAGTAATTGTCATATAATTTTCATATACGGTAAGACAGAGTGGACGTAACAAGTTTCTTAACCTTGCGGAAAATTTATTTCAACTCTGTAGTAGTATTGAGCGAATTCCTGTGTGCTATATACGATAACATAAAGTCTAACCTCGATTTAACGATTTTCACAGGACCAGTGAAAATAATCGTTAAATCGAGGAATTCTTCAAATCGGGGAACACATTTACGGGAACCAATGACGCACATACGGGGAGATGGACGACGAATCCAGGGTCCATCCTTGGGCTGAAAATATACATGCAAAAGTGCTTTAAAAGTAACAAATATTGTATTACAAAAATAACAATGTTTTTTTACGTTTTCGGCCCTCTCCCAGCAGAAATCATGGATGTGCTATTGAACTGAAACATGAAATTAGCGAAAAGGGAAATCATAAAAATGCTTACCAGTATTCTGAAGAATACGTGTTAATTTTAATGAACATAAGACACAAGTACGTACGAAACTATTACCACTTCAAAAGGAAATCTTTAATTGACGTTTATTTTGTTTTTTCTTAAGAATTTTCATTTAACATCTCCTTTTCGATATTTCAAATGCAACAAAAAGATCATCGTTGACGTCAAAATGCAGTAAATACTTCTTTACACACTGTAAATCAGCATTCGCTTCAAGTGAGTGAAGTCAATTGAAGTTGATTTTCTGATGACAGTTGATTTTCTAACTGAAATTCTACTTGCAGCTACAGGCTAATAATGTTATCGGTAACTTGAGGAAAAGCAAACGCCAGATCTAGGAAAACATATTACTGGACTTAAAGCAAATCAATCCGAATTAATAATCGTTAAATAATTAATTAATAATCGTTCAATCAAAGGTGGCGTTAACTTGAGTGTCGTTAAATCGAAGTTACTGTATTACTAAAGAAGAAACTCTAATGAATGAGTCTTCAAAACAAATTTGCTTAAATGCTCACAAAATTAATAATCCTTTTAAATTTATTATTTCGACTGCAGTCTATAAATTTTAATTTTTCACTAATGTACTGCAGTCACGGATGATATATTTATGTAGGATATATTATTGAAGTTTTCATTTGCGATGCTGTAATAAACTTAGTCTTCTATTCAGATGATTAATTCCGGCTTTTAGCGAAAGTCTTTAATACACGAAACCGACAAATGTTGAAAGAGAAGCAATTTTAATTCGTTAAAAGTAAAAAAAATACTCGAAAAAATTGTGTGATAATAAAAACCTATTCAAAATATTTTCCATAAACTACATCTCTTTATTGCAAGGAGTTTAATTACCACTCTGGAATAGTTCTGAAAATTTTTTGATGGAAACACTTATTTTCAGACGAATGAAAGTCGTAAAAAATCTTATATTTAAAATATAAATCGTAAAAAATAATCGCAAATAAAAAAAGTTACGATTTATTGCTTTCAAAACGGTCTCCAATTACGATTCGTTAAATTTCTCTTCGTATACTAAAATTATTTTTAAAAATGTAATGCAGGTAATGGGTTTATTTTAATTTGTTCGTCATGACTGAATAATTTCTTATTAAGAAATTAAAACAGATGAATAGCCAAGGTAAAAGAAATAGTTGAAAAACATCAATAAAACTGGAATAACTTTTAAAACTTAATGCTTTTCGAAAGAGTGGTTCTTTCTTCCAATACCTTTTTTTGAAAAAAAACTTTTAGAATATAAAAAATTTTGAAGTAGATTATGTCGTATTCTTAAAAGCTCGTATTTATATTTTTATTCCGTCTTTATTTTTTTTATTTTTTTAAACTTTAACACACTTGCAAATTGTTTCGTCTTAGTTCGAATATTTAAATCACTAATATAACGTAATGTGTTAGGTAAAAAATTCTCCATTGCGCTGGCCAATTTGTGACGTTTGTTAGCTTTTGAAGACTTTTTACCGAAAAAAGAAGTGTGTTTTTACCGAAAAAATTACCGTATTTTTACAGGAAAAACTAGTATTTTTTTAGTATGCTTTTCGAAACCACTGGAGCTCAAAATTATATTGCTAAATATAAAATATTTATTCCTCACACTTCACGGATATCTTCCTCTGAACAATTTAGGCGTACTTGTACTTACAAATTGTATTTCATTTCTATGGTCGTTTAAAAATAAAATATTGTAGCATAAAATACGTATAAAGTCCATTTCACCACGATTATAATTTAATCCTAAAAAACGGACTTTACGTGCCATTTCGTAACGATTATAATTTAATCCTACGAAACTGACTTTACGTGTTATAACAAACAGTTATTTTGACACTGGCGTAAGGTTTAAAAACACGACGTTTCGGGAGCCAACTGCTCCCTTTGTCAAGTGAAGGCAGAATGAAGAGTTCGTGAAAGTCCTAAGCTTATATACCCGCATGTTGGGAATCCCCATCTGACGCCATTTGGTGCGGAGCATTTCCAGCTGGGGAAACCCCAATCGGGGAAACCCTCGCCGGGAAAGCCCCCGCACCCGACGATGTCAGATGAACACCCCCAACTCGAGGTTTTGCAAAAATCCTGTAAGGTTCTGGTAGAGGTTTTGCGATGTTTATTGCACGACTCCTCAAACCGTAGGTTTCCCATGATTCCAGAAAAAGTCTACTCCCCAGATTCGTCACATTCTGATGTAATATTTTCATCGAATGCCAATCTGGTTCGTGACCCTCCCTGAAGACATGTTCAGCCAACTGGTTTGAATCGTCTCCCCTAGCTACCGCACGCATATGCTCCTTCCCTCGTAGACGTATCGATCTTCCCGTCTGTCCAACATACACCTTGTCACAGTCTCCACACGGTATTTGGTAAATAGCACCAGATTTTTCCTCCTCAGGGACGCGATCCTTAACTTTAAGTAATAGATCACGCAGGGTGTAGACAGGTTTGTAGTAGGTCTTAACATTCACACAACTGAGAATTCGAGACAGCTTTTCTGAGACACCCGCCACATATGGCAAAACCACTGATGTCTTCCTAGTCTCATCCTCTACATTCCTGTTTCCACCACTAACACCACATTGGTTACGAGCGATAAATTTAGTCGGGTAACCGTTCTTTTTCAACACGCTTTTGTTGCGTCGTAATTCAACATTGCGAAGGTCATCATTACAACAATGTGTAAAGGCTCGTCGGTGCAAGGCTCTAATGACAGATGCTTTGTGTGATGCCGGGTGATGAGAACGAAAGTCAAGATACCTATCAGTATGTGTTGGTTTCCTAAACACCGTAGTCAACAGTCGCCCATCCACATCTCTATTTATCCGAACATCTAAGAAGGGTAATGAACCTCTATCTTCTTCCTCTAACGTAAATTGAATATGAGGGTTCAAGCTGTTCAAATAGAGATGAAAATCAGCAACTGAAGACCTTGGTAGGATAACAAACGTATCATCGACGTATTGCTTCCACACCTTGACACAGTAAATTCACTCATCTAAAGCACTGTTTTCAAATGCCTCCATACACAAATTTGCCACCACACTCGAAGCAGGTGACCCCATCGCCGTACACCTCTTCTGTCGGTAAAATCTACCCTTTTGAAGCGTTATTTTACGTGTTATTTCCCTAACGATTATAATTTCAATATGAAACTGACTTTACGCGCCATTGCCATTTCACCACGATTATAATTTAATCCTAAAAAACGGACTTTACGTGCCATTTCGTAACGATTATAATTTAATCCTACGAAACTGACTTTACGTGCCATTTCATAGCGATTATAATTTAATCTTGTAAAACGGACTTTACGTGCCATTTCATAACGATTATAATTTAATCCTATGAAACGGACTTTACGTGTTATTTCATAGGGATTATAATTTAATCTTATGAAACGGACTTTACGTGCCATTTCATAACGATTATAATTTAATCATTCATTAAGTTTTTTGTATTTTTAATTAAAGAATCGGGCACATACGTTCACGACTACAAAAATTTGACCACTTTTGTCAAATAGAGTAAAAAAGACTTCATATGTATTTCCAGTGTGTTCTTAGTGATATATTTGTTTGTAAACATATCCCCATTAATTTGTTTAATCTATTTTAGCCGTATCGATTTTACTTTGTTTTTCCACGATCATCTATAATATTTGGGATCTTTATTTCGTTGATTTTGAGGTCATAAAATTGCTACTTTTTTACGCCATGTTTCAACTAATTTGGCCAATTTTAAAAAAACGTTTTCGACGTTATGTTATCTATACTTAATTTAATTAAATATTTTGTTTCCATTTACATACCTATTTTTGCACGTTATACGAATCTGTCTGATTAATTAGGAATTGAGCCATAGTAATATCCAAGCACTATTTATCAACTAATGAATGAAGCTTCTTCAAGCAAGTTCAATCAAGAAGAAGCAACTTCATCCACTATTTGATAAATAATGGATGAAATATCTTCATCCATTAGTTCAGTGATTCTCAACGCTTTTCAATCAGCCACGCACTTTTATAGTAGCCAAGTAATAAGCGACTCCCTTTTATAGTAACCAAAAGATCCGCGACCCACTTTTATAATAACTAGAAAATCCGCGAGCCGCCGCCACATTTGCATAATAAAAGCATTTTTAACAGAGTAAAGAAAACACATTAAATATAAAATTATATTATATTATTGAATACTGTATATTACGTAGATTATGTATATTATATAAATTGTTATATTAATTATATATTGCATTAATTATATAAATTAATTTATATTACAGATATAAAGTTAACAACCATTAGTAGAATATTGCAATGTGTGTAGCCATGTTGAAATATAAAAGCGTTGGAAACATTTGGTATGACATTCCTTATAAAAATAATTGCAACTAAAAATAGTTGCGGTGACCCTCCCCCAGAAAACTGTTCGCCAACCCCAGATTGGGAACCACTGAATTAGTTCATAAATAATGGATAAAACATCTTCATCCACTAGTTGATAAATAATGTATGAAATATCTTCATGAGTTGGCAAACAATGGATGAAACATCTTCACCCATTAGTTGGCAAACTATGGATGAAACGTCTTCATTCATTAGTTGGCAAATAATGGATGAATGGATGAAATACCTTCATCCATTGGTTGATAAATAATGAATGAAGCTGCTTCTTTCTGTCTGTTCTGGGCAACCTGTCTCATGTCACTCCAACCTGTTTTCGTATTTCATCTAGCAAACCGTTATCTTAGGTTCGATTCCTAACGGTGCCAAAAATTGAGCGATTGGACACTAACTGCACACCGTGGTCCGGGGGATGGATCCTTAGACCCTACGAGGTTCGGATTCCTCTGAAAACTGTAGGGCCCGGCGCAGTATAACCCTTCCTTTCCTTGCTCCTTAAAACCAACGAATACCTTTTTTTATATTTTTTATTTTATATTAACGATTACAATGCCCTACAGTGGCTCAGAGGCAACGGGGTCGTCTGTCGTGCAGTCAGTGTTCAATTTCAATGGTACATTGGAACAGCCCTGCGGTAGCGCAGTGTTGTAACGCGTTCATCTAGTGCGCCGGGTTCGACTCCCAACGGTGCAAAGAACGTTTACTCAGAGATCTCATAAAGATCGCGTGGCTCACTGTAGTCCTGGGTTTGGTTCCCTAGGCCTTAAGAGGTTCAGATTCCTCGGAAAACAGTAGGTCGCGGCGAAGCATGGCTACTATAGTTCTTGAGCCGTAAAACCACCAAACAAACAAATACTGGAACAGTTCCATTTTTTTAAACCCACTGCAGTCCGAGGTTTGGTTCCCTAGGCCAGAAAATTTCTTCCGGCGCAGCTTAGCCGGGTCCATCCTTGACATCAAGACCTTGAGATCAAGAAACAAAAGGGAACTCCCTAAATCAAGATGGATGAATGGAATTAGGAAACGCGTTGGAAGCTCTCGAAGTTAACTCGCGGTCCAGGGCATAATGGATGGAAACGGTGGCAGCGACCCGGAAGTCCGGTCAGTGACTTAGTTACAGAATTTGGGCCCCTATGCAATCGCTGGTAGAGGGGCCCCCTGCCCCATACCAGGATTTCACACTTATGTTATCTAAGGAGCTTCGACTTCTAAAGGCCCCTCCAAGTGTAAGGGCTCCAATCGGCATCCCAACGCCACTAGGTCACGTATAGTTATAAATCTCCTCTCATCCCAATTGCTGCAAATATGTAGGTGCCATCGTGCATCGGTTCTACTACTTGTTTGTTTTCAACGTAGGCTTAGATGAAAATAAGCTGAGTTGTCATCATAGTAATGGTTTGAAACTTGACTGACCATTTCGGAATACAGTCGACCTCGTTAAGACGAACACCAAGGGGAACAGAAAATCTGTTCATATTGGTAGTAATTCGTCTTATCTGGGAAGAATAGTATGCTATACAATCTGACGGAACTTCAGAAAACGGTTCGTATTAAAAGTAATTCGTCTTAAGCAGGTTTGTGGGGCCATCATATCACGCAATCTCATTCACTGCTGTGTTAAAGTTGAGTGATTTACAAGTGTGTTATTTTTAATAAAATAAGGTGAAATGGGTGTGTGCCGCTGTAAATTGTTCAAATCACTCGAGAAATAAACACGAATGTTTAGATTTGCAACAGATCCTGTCAAAGGAAAAAAAATGGAGTATTAATATGACAATGGAAACGTTGCGTTATGAAACCGGAAGTGTACAACAAAATGGCGTCTGAGGCGTCGGCCTAGAATTCTAGGGGCTTTGTTACGACCAACTGTGTGGTTGTAACCCCGATTTTGGATACGTTAGGGTGGGTTCTTATCAGGAACGGACACAGACTTTTATTTTTGGGGGTCAGAGACCGAATTTGCCATGGTCTTGGAATAACACCCTTCATTTATCATGAAAGTTGGAATTTTTTACAGTGAAAAAATATATTTGGGGGTCATGACCCCTGTGACTACCCCCTGTGTCCGCGCCTGGTTCTCACCCCAACGAGTTTGCTTGCGGGGGAATGTGTCGTTGTTTGGAGGTCACGTGGAACCGTTGTTACTATCTTAGATGACTCATAATCCAGTTGTGAAGCAGCCACGGAGTTCGTACTCACTAATGAGTGTTCGTACTCACTAATGAGTGTTCGTACTCACTAATGAGTGTTCGTACTCACTATGTATGCTCTGCACTGCTCACTAATGTGTGTTCGAGTCCACAGTGAGCTTAATGACTATAACGGAAATACACGGAGGTCACTCCACGTTTTCGATCGCGTCTTAAATGTACTCTCGTGAAGTTTTAAGACGTGAAGCAACCAAACGAAAATGAAGAAAAAATCTATTAGATATAAAATATTAATTATATACCATGTTTTTAAATGTAAGATTGAAGATCCATATTTTCAACGTTTTATTAATTTTATTAAATAATTTTATTAATTAAAATTTGCCCAAAGGACACATTCCCAAATTAATTACAAAGTGTGTTCCACCGCGTCAATTCCACACTTCGAAAGAAGGCGAAAAAATCGCAAAAAATATTAAATATCGTAAGCGATACCATTAATTGCGAATTTTGCGACCTACGATTTTTTCGTTTTAAGATTAATTCTTTCGATAAATGTCGTAACTTTACCGACAGATGTTGGGTACTTCTTTTCCATTACCATTTACGGTCTGCCGTTCTTTATCCGTTTGTAATTGCCGCTTTAAAATAAAAGGAAAATTAAGTTTATGGTGGTGATAACTCCACTAGCTAATTCTCCAAGTTATCAAAATAACAAGCTAATAATAAAACTTTTAATATATGAGAGAAAGTGACATCTCCCTAGTCTAGAGTCGAATTAGGGTCTCCCCATTAGATCCAGAGCTCCTTAACCGCTAGTAGGGCAACCGCCTAGCGCAATACTTCATTAGTTACCTGAATTTTTTATGTTTAAAAATAAAAAAATACCAGTAACAATTTCAAATAATGTAAAAGTTCTCTGTTTAAAAGAAAGCAGGGAATTACTACAAAATATTATGAATATGCAACAAAAACGAAGTTCAATTTATGTCCCACGAATCTAAATAGTCTGATAGCTAACGTCAAAAGGGAGAAAGAATTGTTACTGAGGTGGCCATGTGGTTGGAAAGGGGACAATTTTTAGGGAATAATTTTCATACCGTCACTAAAGTCAATCTTACAAGTTATAACACTTTTAGGTTTAGTTATTTCTAAATTTCGAAATAGCTGTAACGGATTAAAAAAAATATAATAAATATTATTGACTCCCCGTTATTAAGATCTACGTGTAAGCGGAATTTATTTGGAGGCCTCGTTAATCCATCGATCGCATCCCAAATTACCTAACGCGCTATAGACGCATAAAGTAAGTAAACAGTATGGAATATTTGCGAACAATTTTAGGTATGAATAAGCTTATGTCGAATGAGGATACTGTGATTTTAGCAATAATTTTTCTATGAAGCCCAAGTAAGTTTTCAAAACTAAGTCACAGTGTTCAAATTAAATATTAATATATTTCTTTACAAACACTATTCATACATTTAAATACTGATCATATTCAATCAATATTTCCTTTTCTTTTAGTAATTTGCTTTTCTTCGCATAAATAAGGTATTATTGGCCGTTACGGGGATAAAACAATCGCCAAATGGTTAGCACACAAAATCACAGGAGCAAATTTCTTGTCAATTTTCGTAGGGGGAATAGATGGGTGTCAGAAAATTACTATATCTAAAAATTCTCCTATGAAAAATTAAAGGAAATACCGGTCCGATGGCTTTGTGTGTTGACCATTTTTCAATGGTGGTGTTGCTGTGAAGAGCGATAATATCTTTCATGCGCATAATTATTTTTTAAATAAATAATACATTTCACACATTTTTCTATAATGCTTATCATTATCTTAAGAATGTCATTGAATCTTAATGTAAATAGGCAGAGGGGCCCAACAGAACCGTTAGTAGCTTGATTAGAGGCCCCATTGGGGCCCCCAAAGCGATTGCGTCATTGGGCCTTGGTACAGTCGGTCTCATGGGTCCATTAAGCCTTAATTTTCAAATAAGCTGTTACGCTGGGAAGTTAAATTAGTTTGTGAAGTTAAAAATATAAATTTATCGATGAGTTCCAAAATGGGGGGTTGAAGCAAATTTATGACGATTTTTAAATATTCTAGTGTTCAGTTATTTGTCTTACTTATTTGTCCATTAGACCGTTGCTGTTTCGCTTCAAAATAATCGGTGGTTGTTATATTATTTCAAAAAATCCATAATTTTCCAAATAATGAGTATCGCAGTTCAGTTTGGGGAGAGAGGGAATGTAGGCTACAACAGAAATCAGGATGGATGGATATTGCCCAAAATATCTCATAAATGAAATTTCGTTTGCGAAATTAAAGTGGTGTGATGTGGAATATGTCTTGAAAACTTATGTTTAATCATACGATCATAAAATGCGGGGCCAGGGTTTATAAGCTCCTAGGCAAAGCAACGTACAAAAGGGAGGTTACATGTCATGAACACCAAAAAATATATTTTTTCACTGTAAAAAATTCCAACTTTCATGATAAATGAAGGATGTTGTTCTGAGACCATAGAAAATTCTGTTCTTGAGCCCCCAAAATGAAAGTCTATGTCCGCATCTTCTTCTAGAAACTGTAGCTCATCCAGCCCCCCCCCCGTACCATAAGTAAAGAGCCAAAAGCAAACGGATTATCAAGCTTATAATTCTTTAATAATTCTCATAAATTTAAGAACGAACACAAAATTTCGTCCTGGACCCTGTTGATTATAAGCTTTTAATTCACAGTCAGACAATGTTCCAACTGGGACATCGTTACCATTTCTTTCCGAACAGAATAAAAATATGAAGATTTCTTCCCTGTTGCCAATTTACTCGAAAAATATATATTCATCACTCCATTTTAGGCTACGGTCATGGATTGAAAACCATTTTATTTGCAGAAAAAAAAGCATTAGGTTGCAGTTTATGGCATGCTGCGTAAAGTTTGGCCTCAAAAATTACGTCTCTAGGAAAGTAAACATATTTTTTATCCGAAATGACTTTCGAACGTCGACTTTTCGGTAAATATTAAATCCGATACGGTTTGAACACCGTCAACAAAAACGCTGGCCATCGTACATATTTACCTGTCCTCTGTTAATTAACTGCAATTTAACTGAAAGCTTTTCCGGAATCCAAATTAGTTGAAACCATTTTTTCCCGAAGTTTTAGCTACTTAAATCAACATTTACGTTTTTTTCTGGAAATCACAAAAATGCTGGGCTTTTTTCCAATATGGCGACATTTATTCGGTTATCTGAGGATGGCTTGTCCTCGTTCCAATTAAATGCATTGCCAAAACTGAGAAAGAAATGCATTTTTAGTTCGGAATGCATTTTTCAAAATCCATCATTAGCTATTCGCCGGATAATTTATTCATAGCCTTCTTCCAAAGGTCCGTGAATTTGTGTTTTTATAGTTTTATGGCAAAGTTTTCCTGCCCGGAAACTTTTCGAAATATAATTGCCCGTTGCTCCTGAAATGAAATATTTTTTCCCTTTCCGGGGTGTTTTTCTTCTGGGAAATAAATTGGGGGTTGAAACGATGCAAAGGGAAATGAAAAATCACTTGTTTTGAAATAGAATACAAAATGAAATATTGGCAGCCTTCTCAAAAATGTAAACAAAATCGTCCATTTCCCTCGAAATGATTTTTTGGGAAATTGATTTATTCCTGGAATTCTCGGGAGTGGTACGCAGAATCCAATTTCTGTTTTAGTAATTATTTTGAATAACTGTTCAGGAATAAAATGGGGCATTCTCATTTCGTGTTTACCCACTGTGACCTTTGAAAATCGTTAAATCGATTCCAAACAAAGTATAATTTTTTTTTGGAAACACATTGATGTACTTTCGTCTCTTTCTCCCTCTCTCTCTCTCTCTTTTTCCACACATGTATATTACTATAAAAGACCGAAATCTATCAAATTCACGAAATATCACGTTCACGTAGTCGCTTGGTGTATGTCCGAAATATTTGCTAAATATCATTATTTCTGACTTACACCAGCAAACATCGACATTCAGCATGCACTGATGGTGAATGTTGAATAAAGACATTCTTGTTACGTTAAGACAAAAATGCAACTGTTTAAATCATACTTTATTATTAAAACATATGTCAAAATAGGAGAAAGCTGAAGTAACAGCACATATAAATAAACTGTTGAACCTTAAAACGAACAGTACATTCTAATTCTAAATGAGAAAAGAAAATAATACCAATAATAAACTTACTTAATTATATGATTAACGGTACTCAATCTTATTTATTGCAATGACTTAAACTGTTATGACACTTTAAATTGCACAAGAATCCCTTGCTTTTACAACTGCATTCAGTATTAAAACACTTCTTTTTGCAATTACAGCGTGTATAGCCTTGCCCTCCGCTTCTCGAACTAGTTGCAGCTGCTTCTCTTAGCGACATTTCTTGAGGAGAAACCTGATCTATGGAAAGTAACTTTTCTTTACAAATTACGAACTGATTATGGGTATAAAGCTGCTTGAGGGTACCATTTTTTTTGCTAATTTATAAAAGTCGGAGTCTTCTATTCCAACAACAATCACCAACATGTGTCGGGCATCTGTATTACCACAGTCGACATCGGGGATTTGTATCCGCACGGTGTCACCAACTTGAGCAGGAGGACATTTTCTTTTTTGAGGTTCATGATGGTTTCGTTGCTTGCAACAGAAGATTCATTTTCGCGGCCGCTCTTTTCATAGAAATAAACTCGCGTTGTTCAGTCAGGGCTGGATATGAAGATGTGGTAGGTTGAAGCTCCTCTTCAATATTTTCCTTTGGAATATGGTTTTCGATATGGTCACTGCTCAAATTTTCTTCAAAAGTATTAACAATTTCTTCAAGCGGTTCTTCGGTTTCGATATTTGCGATTTGCTCGCCAGGCAAAGATGACGATACTGTGCCTCTTTTTGGTTTAACGCCAAACAGGGCTTCATAAAGACTTTGGCGTATTCCTTCGTGGTATATTGTGTTCTTGGCAAATTGAATAAAAGGCAAACCATCTGACCATTTACTTGTATAGTTATCATCCATCCATGTAGTTTACATATTTTGTATATCGTGACTGGCCCTTTCAACTGAGCCTTGTATTTAACTATGATGAGGCTTCCTGTAAACTACCTTAATATATAACAGCCTCTCTGTCTTCTCGGTTTATCGTTTCGACCCTCACCTGAAGTTATCTGTGCTTGTCGACATACACCGGCAGTAGTTCGAATGTATAAGAATATAACCAAATATTCAATCTTTCCCTGACGTATTTGGTATGCGTCGGAATTCTCTAATTTCGGTCTTTCACGATAACATATAAATTAGTTTTATAACGTTATTTTTTTTTTATAATAATCATGTATTTCTGCATGATTTTGAATTGAAACGTTGTTTTATTAATGTTCTCTTTTATGTTAATTTTGTCACATCTTACGTATTTAACTTTTGTATACAATCATTTTTATTCTCTTTATTTACATGGTTCATATAACCTTATGCCATCTCTATTACTTACATAATAAAGAGGATATATAAAGAGGATATATAAGGTGATGAAAAAGTTAGTTACCCTGATAAATTATACTTTTTTATTTATTTTTATTAAAAATAAATATAAATAATTTAAGCGTTTAATTTAGTTTAAGGAAACTTGCAATTCCCTGTTCTTCCTAAAAATCCCTAAACAGTGCATTTATGAAAATGTTTCTTAATACTTTTAGACATCGTTGATATTGAATAATTTAAAGATCATTAAAAAAATTTTATAATTACTGTTTTTGATGCTGGATAAAATGTATCTACGCGTTTCGAACGTAAGTTATTGTTCTTTGTCAGAAAGCGACCGGATGAACACAGTGTTGCCATTGCTTGCTACTCTTAGTTGCCAAGCGGTGGAATTACCTAATAGCGGAAAATATTCGGAAACCGGGAAATGAAAAGAGAGAGCAATAATTAGTGGACCGAGTTCAATAGGGTCTTCCACGCATTACTAAAACAAGGAGTAGATTTATGATCCTTGACACTGGATATTGCATATTATGATCATTAAGGTTGTTTATTATTGTTTGACTATCTATGAATACGGAAAGCTTCAAAGGTGTTCGACTTTAAAGAGAAGATCAAGAAATAACAAACCGTACGTACCGCTTCAACTTTTCTGGCGCAGGATGACTCTTGCTGTCCTTGGGCCAGAAAAACCAACCAAATCAAGGGTTAACGAATATGCGCATGCGCGTGAATAAGCACATGCCCATTTATGAATCCGAGCCTTACCTAAGCTGATAACAATAAACGAATTCCCTTAAAGGTTTCACTAGCCTTGGTTCTATACCCAGTGTTGCCCCAAACCAGTGGCTCTCAACGGGGGCCATATGGGCTCCTTTTGGGCCATGGCGAAATTTTGGAGGGGGCCACGGGTTGGAATCGTGAAATGGGGGGGGGTGGCATGGGACCTGTTAAGAAGGCCACGAGCAGTTAACTGCCATATAAAATCAGTATTAATATAAAAAAAAGTAGTAATATAAAGGCGATATTAAGTTAATAATTGGTTATTGATTTCTTCATTAGTTTTGGAGTAAATACAAAATGCCTCAAAGAAATTTCTCAGCTAGTAGAATTTTTACAACTAGAGACACCACCACCAACACACCGAATCTCTATTCAATCTAAACGTTTCTAACTTGTGCACCAGCAACACTGTCTGTCTGATGGTGAGCAGAAATCCGTGTGTTGAAGAATAAAGCACATGTTATAGCATATAAATACTTATATATCTGATTATAAAAGCCATAAATCCAATAAAATCAAATGCGCTTCAAAGTCGTTTGTTTCTAGAAGTTCGTGAACAAAATGAATTCAAAAATCTGTTAATACATACAGAAGTCCGATGGCTATCAAAAGGCAATTGTGTATGGCGTTTTACGTTTTGGAATTGGATTGTGTCATTTCTAAATGATAAGCAGCTCGGAGACCAGGTGATTGCTGTTATAACACATTTTATCAGCTGTATTGGAAAATTTGAATTGTTTTAATGGACAGTTAATAACAGTTTTAATAAGTTAATAACAGTTGTTTTAATAACAGTTAATAACAGTTGTTTTAATAACAGTTAATAACAGTTGTTTTAATAACAGTTAATAACAGTTGTTTTAATAACAGTTAATAACAGTTGTTTTAATAACAGTTTCAAGGAAAAAAGCTTCCATCTCATATCTTGCCAGGCGGCCATTGCTGCTTACCTTAGGAAACCCACTCTTCTGGAGTAATAAGACATCGTGGATTAATGCAGTTTCTTTCATTTGCTGCTGTTAGCACAGAATTGCAAGATGATCTTTTGTACAGATGGAACAAGAAAGAGCTTTGAGAAGAATTCGTATGATGGTATGCAATTTAGATTTAACGACATGTTGCGGATGGACATCTTAGACTGAATCCATTGGAGGTAAATGCAGCTGATGTGGACATTGTATTGCAAGAATGTCTCATTGATTTGCAATGTGGTATAGCAGCTCAAACTGTACTCAAAGATAGATGAAACATCATTGTTTCTTTCTAATACAGCTAAATCTGAACTGTAAAGAAAAATAAAGATCCAAATAATATTTCTGGAGAAGTATTGAAATTTCGAATAACTTTCTACAGCTTTGGGAGAAGGAAAAATCATTTTTAATCCGAGTTCTCGCTTCGTGGCCCTGCGGTGTGTCGCAGTGTGATAACGCGTTTGCCTTGTGTGCCGTTAATCCGGATTCGACTCCCAACAGTGCAAAGAACGCTTACTCAGAGATCTCATAAAGATTGCACTGCTAACTGTAGTCCGGGGTTTGGTTTCTGAAGTTTTAAGAGGTTCGGATTTCTCTGAAAACAGTAGGTCCCAGTGCAGCATGACCACTGTAGTCCTTGAGCCGTAAAAACCACAAACAATTCCCGCTTCATTCATATCTTGTTGAATGTGGATTTAGTGGTTTTGATCTTAAAAACGCTCGCAACCTTCCTGATGTCATCAGGGGAGGTACTTTTCCACTGTCTCTAAAAAAGCTGCAGCCAGATATAAAAAATTCGCTTGTTCTCATCAACTAAAAAAGATCTCATTAAATTATGAAACAATATTGTAATATTTGATTACGAAATATTTTAATATTTCTTGTATAATAAATAAAGTGTTGATAAAGTACATTGATTTGAAATGTAATAAGTAAAGTTAAAAAACGTGTCAGGGGAGCCACAGCTGTCAATAAGGCTGAAAAGGGGAGTTCTAACCAGAATAAGGATAAGAAACCCTATAGCAGGAGAGAAAACAATGCTGAAAATGATCACTTGTCGCTAAAAAGGGAAGAGAAACGACGAGGAAAAAGAATAAAAGTGATAACAACCAGCTTTATTATTAAAATAGTTATAGCTAAATTGCTGTTATATAAATGGCGAACCCCTTATAGACTTACGACGGACCCCAGGTGTTGAAACGAGTGTTTAAAATCTATATGTAACTATTATATAGCTACTACATCTCGCTATATACACATTATAAATTTCGTCATTAGTCGGAAAGGAAAAAATCATTAAAGAAATAGAAAAGCAAAGTAAAACGATAAGAATAAAAATAATAAAGTTAACAGAAGAAGGGTGAGGAGTTAATTAGAAAAAGCAAAAAAAGAATGAAATAACAAAGTAACCAAGTAAAAATAGGCAACTTACCAGAGACTTTGAAAACATCGTTGCAAAGGCATGTCAACGATGAATCAAGTGCGCTGGAAAAAGACAACAAGGGTACTACGTCGAAAGCTCTTATTGTAAGTTTTCTAGTCTTGAATATCAAGGGAAACTAAATACAAGATGGAGATGCCCAATTATATTCCAAAACAGTAATTCAAAATAATTGCAGAAAGCGGAACCGGGTTCCGAAGGCAACGCACGTAGGATCGGGAAATAAATCAATTTCCCAAAAAATCATTTCCAGAGAAATGGACGATTTTGTTTACATTTTTGAGAAGGCTGCTAATATTTCATTCCGTATTCTGTTTCAAAACAAGCGATTTTTCATTTCCCTTTGCATCGTTTCGACCCCGAATTTATTCTCCGGAAGAAAAACGCCCTGGAACCAGGAAAAAAAATATTGCATTTCAGGAGAAACGGGCAATTATATTACGAAAAGTTTTCGGAGAGGACAATTTGCCATAAAACTATAAAAACACAAATTCGCAAACCTTTGGAAGAAGGTTATGAATAATTTTACGACGAACAGCTAATGATGGACTTTGCATTCTGAACCAAAAATGCACTTCTTTCCCAGTTTCGTCAATGCATTTAATTGGAAGAATCAGAACCCATTCTCCGATAACAGAATAAATGTCGCCATATTGGAAAAAAGCCAGGCATTTTCGAGATTTTCACCAAAAAAAAAAACTGAACGGTGATTTAAATAGCTAAAAATTCATAAAAAATAGTTTTAACTAATTTGAATTCCGGAAAAGCTTTCAGTCAAATTGCAGTTAATTAGCCGAAGACAGGTAAATATGCTCAGTGGTTTTAGGTTTTAGATGGCGGTGTTTAAGTAGTATCGAAATTAATATTTACTAAGCAGAGCGGTTAGAAGATCATTCGAAAAAATACTTTCACCTTTAATTTTCTAATAAAAGCAGTTTTTGGAACAGAAGTTTGAACAGCGCTTAGAAAACTGAAGTAGTCTTAACTTTTGTCTCTGAACCAAATTAATTTCAGACCACAATTGAAGTAAAACTTGATTAACATGATGCATGCCGGGACGGCTATATACTGATTTAATTGACTTGGCTGAATTGGGCCTGTGGGGGAGGGGAAGGAGATTTTTTTTTTTTTAAATGGAAAATTAAGGCTATTTTTTCGACAGAACGCGGCGAACCTTAATCACCCACCTTAATAAGAAAACTCTGTTCCTAATAGGAAAAGATATCGCCGACTGCAAATATCTAGTCGCCTGGAGTTGAGTCCCGCTTATAAGAATGTGTAAATTACAAATTTTAAGTTCATAAATTATGCACAATATTTATAAGTAAGGATGTAGCCTGGTCGGCAACTCCTTGGAAATGAATAAAATTGTGAAAAAAGTTGGTGGTATAAACCAGTCACGTGACTCAATCCCCATGCGCTACGTGGAATTCCGATAATGATGCTCAGGTGGAACTTCCGGTGTATGGGTGAATCACGACTCTTTAATTAAAACATAGGCGTTGATTCTGGAACATTTCTCTGTACTCTCATTTGGCTGAAATTCCATAATAAAAAACAGTTTAACTTAAAGACCTGTACGTATGAAATTTGTACAGTTAGCAGGTTTTAATAGCATTAAAAACGCGGGAAAATTTTGGCTAAATATTTGATGTACTTTTTGAAGTTATACGATATGTACTTACGCAGATTCGACTATGAATGCACACACAGGGTAAAACTTCTTTTAGCTAACGCTTAATTACGAAATTATGTATATTAAATACCATTTTATATACATATATATATATATCAATAAATCTTATACGTATATAAAAATAAATTATTTGCTAATTATTTAATGGACTTTACATTAGTGAACTCACTAGCACTTGCGCAGATTCCATGTTGCAATAGAATGCTCAGATTTCTTTGGATAAAGAATGAGTTTACTTAATATATAAAAACCATCTTATATATATATAATATTATGTCTGTGTGTATGTGAAAAAATCATGTAATAAAATGCAATTAATTTAATTCAACGCACAAATTACATGAAGTATATATATACAAATTCATATCCAGAATTAAATTTTAAACAAAAAAACTTATTTTGCATTAACAAACAAATGTCGAATAATAGTGGAGCTAACTAAATATTATAAAATATAAATGTAATTCTTACATTAATTATAATTAATTTATTTATTTTATAATTTATAAATTATTATATATTTATAATTTTATAAATTTTTATATTATATATATATTAATTAATTTATTATATATATACATTTATTATAATATTACATGGTTATTGTAATGAAATGCCTTTGTTTTGTTTGTTTGGATTTTTATGGCGCAAGAGCATCTGGGCTATACTGCGCCAAACGTGGTGAAAAGGCCCATGCAGTTGCGCAGCTAGGACGGGGCAAGGGGGCGGTGGCCCCGGATGCCACAATTCAGGGGCGGCAACTAGCCTTTAAAAAATAATGACGGGCACAAAAATTATGGCAATGGCAGTCACTCGTCCCGGGCGGCAAAATATCCAGCTGGGCACATGGGCTATCTGTGGGTATAATACAAGCTTTTCTGTGTATGGAAATTATAATGAGTATCTCGTTTAAAATAAATCTGTAGAAAAAAAATATATAAAAGTAATAAATATGAATGGGAGTCAAAAATATTATATCACATGCATATACTGTACATTTAAATAAATTTGATTTGCAACAAGAGTTTCATACATAATTTTTAATATTTCTTAAATATTGTATTGTTCTATTACCTTATATTATTTTACTTACATACTTTAATTTTCTGCGTATATATCTGATATATGTACGTACATACCCAGAAGCAATATGTATACACTCTATAACAAACAAATATACGCAAGAGTTGTCCGATTGTAATGAAATTTCGTATGCAAAGACATTTTGACCGAACATGCAAATGATTAAAATTTGGTGTCCAATGAATGAATAGCGGGAACTCCAGCGCATCGGAACTGCGCATTCAGCAGGTGTATATAAGGAGCGATTCTCAATATGTGGTCAAAATTTCTGTTGCATTTTGACTGCGGATATCTTACGTCGACTGTAACAATGCCTCGCCGAAAGATTCGTGCTCATTACGAGCATATGTCAGAGTTTGAAAGAGGTCGTGCTATCGGATTGAAAGAGGCTGGTTGGACGAATCGAAGAATCGCTGGACATGTGGGTCGAAGCGATGCGGCGATTGGACGGTGCTGGCAAGAGTGGGTCAACAACGGCAGATGTCAGCGTCGGGACGGCAGCGGTCGACCTAGGGCCACAACAGAACGGGAAGACAGAGCGATTGTCAGAGCAGCTGTCACAGCACGGATTCGTCATTATCAACTATTCAACGTGTGGCCCGCACACATGTGCCCAACATGACCCTCTGCAGACGACTGAGAGAGCGGAATTTACGCTCGCGCCGACCGTTACGCCGCTTACCTCTCACGCCTTTACACCGTCAAGTCCGATTACAGTGGTGCCGGGCTCGATCAACTTGGAACTGCGCTGACTGGGGACGTATAGTCTTTAGTGACGAGTCCCGTTTCCAACTGTGTCCTGACGACAACCGCAGACGTGTCTGGAGACGTCCAGGGCAGCGTGGGGATCCTGCCCTTACTATCGCACGCCACACATGCCCACAACAGGGCGTTATGGTCTGGGGTGCCATCTCCTTTGATAGCCGGACCCCTTTGGTGGTCATTTCTGGCACACTTACAGCACAGCGGTACGTAGACGACATTCTACGACCGGTTGTGTTACCGTTCCTTTTGCGACACCCTGGACTTACGTTTCAACAAGACAATGCCCGGCCGCACACGGCACGTGTTGCTATGAATTGTCTTCAAGCTTGCCCAACACTTCCTTGGCAAGCTAGGTCTCCTGATCTCTCTCCCATAGAGCACATTTGGGACGCTATGGGAAGGCGATTGCAACCATCCCGGAATGTTGACGATTTAGCCCGACAGTTGGAGACAATTTGGCAAGAAATTCCGCAGGACACCATCCGGGATCTTTATCAGTCTATGCCACGCCGAGTGACAGCTTGCATCACCCAAAATTGGTGCGTCGATTTTTTTTTTGTTATAGGGTGTATGTAATATTCATTGAAGTTAGGAAGAATGTACTTTTATAGGAATGCTATTGGATTACATTATAAATTTAGTTTACAAATCTCCATAGGAGTAATATGCAAATCTCTCTATATAGAAACGCAATGTAAAATAATTGCGGTACCACTTAAATCGCAGCCACATACAACTTAAAATTCAAAAAATGCTTTATACTCCTTTTAAATGCGTTCCAACAAGGAAAATGATTTTCATTTTTAAACGCGGAGAATAATTTAAAACAAAAACACTTTTCTCTTTAAACTTTCAAAACCTTGGTAAAAAGAGGGAGCCAGGTCGTGGAACTAGAATAGTTTAGAAGAAGAAGAGAACGGCGAAATTGCTAAGCATAGGTAAATGGTTCTAGAATCGCGGCTTGCGTTATGTGTGCATAATGGAAAGGTAGCTTTTATCTGATGTATTTGTGCAAGCGAGTTGGAGACGCATTATGGGGCTAACTAAATGGGAATTCAGAATAGCATAAAAGATAATGGACAGGAGGAAAATTTGAATAACCATACAAGAAAGCAAAAACAATCTTTTTTAAGTGAAAAAAATATAGACCGTTTCGCAGTACTTTAAACACTTATTTGAAGTACAGGTAGTTGCTATGCTGGAGAATGAATCACTGGTTCTGTGCAGCAAAGTGTTGCCAAAAGGCGAAACCTAGGACAATGACGTCATTGCTGTTCGCCACTCTCCCTGCCAGTATCAATTTATAGGAAGTACCCGAGGCAGTTTCAAGTATCTGCAAGTACTTAATGGGTATTTGTGGCATGTGTAGCTCTAGTACCCTCCAACGTGTTGCACCAAAGCGTCGTGTTTTGTAATTTTAGAGGGAGACGACAGGGAGTGGTATTCTCACTCCTGCTTTTTTTCATCTTTTTAGTCGCTCGGGACTTCATGGGTTGGAGCACAACTTCCCGCATCAGACCTGTTTGTCATCAGGTACATAACAGGGGACTGTCTCCACATTTCGGCAGTGTCAGACCAGAACTCTCTTACACAATTTAAATTTACCCATTGCAATTAGTTTAGCTATTAAACTAGAACCGCGTTTCTCATCCCTCATATCGCGACCTCCTTTTATAGTGACGAAATAGTCTATGAGACCCCTTCTGCCCTCCCCCGCCATATTTGCATAATAAAAGCATTTTTAACAAAGTAAGAAACGCATTAAATATAAAAAAAAATTATAATATATTGTATATGTTACATTAAGAGTATGTATTAATGTATATTATAGATATGAAGTTAACAACCGTTAGTAGAGTATTGCAATATAGCCATGTTGAAATATAAAAGCGTTGGAAACATTTGGTATGAAATTCCTTATAAAAATAATTGCAACTAAAAATAGTCGCGGCGTCCCTTACGAAATCAATTCGCGACCCCCTCGTGGGTCGCGACCCTCAGTTTGGAAACCACTGGGCTGGAGGTTATATGAACACACGCATTCTTTTTTTAAATGATTTGGTGCAGTTTTAACGGAATAAGCTCCCAATGTAAGCTGAAATAGTGTTCGTTGGCCTTGTGGTGAAGCAGTGGTAATGCGGTTGTCCCGGGTTCGACTCCAAACTTTGCCAAAAAGAAAAATGCTTTTCGATTAACTACGCATCGTAATCCGGGGGTTGACTCCCTTGGGCTTAAGATGTTCGGATTCTTCAGAAAACTCTACGTCCCGGCACAGCATGACTCTTGCTGTCCTTGCGCCGTACAATTGAAACCTCGGAAATAGTGTTCATTCTTTTCCAAACGTTTCATGTAATTGTAAGTAACGTTATGGTCAAAGTTAAGGGCACTTACTTGGGATTATAAAGCTTGATTCGTTAAGGTGAGAACGGACTCTTACTTGGGATTATAAAGCTTGATTCAGAGCAAGGTGGGGGATGGACTCTTACTTGGGATTATAAAGCTTGATTCAGAGAAAGGTGGGGGATGGACTCTTACTTGGGATTAAAAAGCTCGATTCAGAGTAAACTGGGGACCTTTTCTAGCGTTGGCCTCGTTTCATCTGACTCCTGAAACTATCTTACGATGCAATATGTAATGATTTCTCTCATCGATATCAACAGGCCACATTCACTTTTCCACGATCTTTAGTCATTTAAACGGTAGGCGTCCTTTTCTCAGTTTTGAGATGCAAGATTACAAACGCTCAACTTTAATACTTTTAAGTATTCAACATTTAGTGAAAGATGTATTTAACAAAACTGTATATATATATATATATATATATATTTAATTTATAATAAAAGAAAATAGAAAATAAAACAAATTAGAAGAAAAAAAATAAATGAACCAATAAAAATTAAAAAATTAAAACGAAGTAGATGGAAAGAAGCGTAAGTCATTCATAAAAGGTGACTGAGCAAAAGCTATAAGTGTATTTTTTATGACGAAACTATATGCTTTTGTGGAACTCCAAGAAAAATTGTGTGGAATTGAAATGATGGGAATTTAATAGAAATAGCAGAAACAACTTAGGTAAAACCAAAAACAAGCAAGTGAAAGAAAATCGTCAAAGGTCGATATTTAAATTTAGCGGGTTTCAATTAACATTAACTCGCAACTCTCTAATCCAGCCGTCTCTAAATCGCAACTCTTTAATTCTCAAGTAACTCGGTAGGTTTTCAGCATTAACAACAACCATAATTATTGCATTTACGGAAGACCTTTACCTTGTCCTTTTCATTGCGTATAGACAGGCAGACAGAAAAACCAAAAGCAATAGCGGGTTCAATATCTATTGAAACCTGCTAATAAAATCATATATATCAAGAATATATTATATATATCGGGCATATCTATATCAAGAATTAATCTATACCTTTATCACAAGAAGGACATGCAACAGAGGTCTTAATATAACCTTCTTAAAATTCCTCTTACATAGAAAATACTCTAGTATATTATTTAATTGAATATATCCCTTAGAAGTAATTGATGCATCAACACATGAATAAAGTAATTCAGTGGCGCGGTAGGTTTGGAACATATTCGAACAAAATACAACATAAATCTGCAATTTCTCGATACGGTATCGATTATGTAGTTGTCCCAGTATCACCATACAATGGAAATCGTTTATAACGACTAACCTCATATAGCGGCGAAATCATTACAGGAAGTTTGGCTTTTGATTCTTTTGTATTTTAATCATATCGCATGCAACGGCTCTTTACAGCCTGTATAATTCTTTTATTCTGCATAAAGGATCTGTGTTGTCTATGACGTCTTCACAGCCCAATCACGAGATTAATGAAGGAAGGAGACCGACTGGTTATCTAGTGTTTGCGTGTTCAGTTCCTCTACCAGGCGCCTATAAATTATTTTCTCTGCGAGTGATTTATTATCTCGATCAGTGGTGCGCAAACCGTGGGTCGCGACCCCTCTGGGGATCGGGAGAAAATTTTTGTGGGTCGTCAATTTCAAAGAAATTTATGACAATGAAACATATAAGGCAATATAAAACAATAAAAAATATAAAAATATATCAAATATCAGGTACCAGTGAAATGACACATGCTACACACATTGCAATATTCTACTAATCGTTGTTAACTTTATATCTATAATATATATGTAATTAATATAATATACATAATGTAATATGTATAATTAATATAATTCTATATCTAATGTGTTTTCTTTACTCTGTTAAAAATGCTTTTATTATGCAAATGTGGCGGCGGCGGACAGAGGGGTCGCAGATCTTTTGGTTACTATAAAGGGGGTCGCGAATTACTTGGTTACTAAGAAAGGGGGGTCGCGGCTTGAAAAGGATTGCCAACCACTGATCTAAATCATGAAAGTTCTTTGAATGATAATCATTTGCAGCAAAAGCAACATCAATCCCGTAAATAAGTTTAGAATAAGAAAAAGTATAGTTTTATTTAGAAATACGTTTCAAATACTCTACGTAGATATGTATGAAAATGAATTACCGTATTACGATTTAAAAAAAAAAAAAGTCCGCTTATAACGATTATCGGTCTTAACGATTGAATTTGTACTATCCGTTGGAGATCGTTATAACCGATCTCCACTGCATAGGTCCATGGGTCATGAAATTTTCAAAATTCTGAGAGCTATTCAAGATTAATCGTTTCAGCTTTAGCATTTCCGTATTCACAAAGAAAATAATAATTTGGGAAGAAAATTTATTTTAAAGAAACGATATATTCGTATTAAAAGAACGTTCTTGAGCCCACATAAAAACCACTCTACTTAAATTATGAGTGTTCCCCAGATGGCGATTCTAGCAAATTTAAGCGTTTGCAAATGGGTCGCGGCCGAAACGGACACAATATTCAGCCAGGTCGCCTCATCTCAAAAGGCGCATTAAACGACGTAAAAAAATGACGTCATTTCATAGGTCATCTCAAAAGACGTATTAAGCGACATATTGAAGGCGCAATAAAAAGCATACTCTTGATTTCTTTAGATAGTATTTATCTGTGAATAGAATATATAGATTCGTGAAGTTTCGAAGTGATAAATTCACAATTTATCATTAATAAAAAGAGATAAGAAAAAGAAGGGGAAGAGAGAGAAAAAGAAAAAGGTGTGTCGTATTATACGTCATCTTATCTTACCGAAATTCATAATATTATTGGCTCTCCAACTTTTTAATAAGTAAAAAAAAAAATTCACTCAGTACCCGGTGAATATAGCAGTAAAATTTTAATTCTCTGAAATTCAATTTCTCCAGGAGCAGAACTGCAGTTACCCTACCCGCCGTAGAAAATATTAGCCAGACTAGGACGGCAATTTCGGAATACCTACCTTATTTAAATTTATGACCCTCCCCTGATGACATCTCCCCCATCCCTCCGCATCCGGCGAGCTTCATTAGAGTGAACTGCTCCAAAGAGCATTTCAGCGGGGATTGGGAGAGGGGAGGGATGATGTTTCGTACAGGAAGGATTACAAGCTTCCTTCCCACCCTTTATTCATGTAACATTCGCACCCCCATTTTTAGTGATTCACTTCTCGTATAACAACTGACACTAAAATTTCATGGCCCTCTCCCACTCCGTTTCTTCCACCCTTCCCTGCGTAATTTCTCCAGAAGAACCAGAACCAAAAAATGTGTAAATTTCAGACAGGCAGGAGCTCGTCGTTTTCGTAAATTGACAACCAATTCCGCTTGTCTATCGCCTTGTCCTGCGGTAATTCCTCACCTTTCCTGCTTTTTTATATTCCTGATTTTATAATTTTGCGTAAAAATTTAAATGAGGCAGGGTTTCTGGCCCGGAGTGGCATTCCGCTCGTTCTGTTATCTACTTAAGCTTATTTCCCTCCGTTATCTAGCTTGCACGTTTAGGAAATGGCGTGTTAAAATTTTATTATACAAGTTTTTGTGATCGCATACAAGAAATTATATCATTGAAGTTTTAAGAAGGTTGTATGAGTCATGCGATTTGGTTATCCAAGTTAGGCGTAAAATAAAACATCACGTAAGGATTGTCATCTACGAATGTTTGCAATGATATACGATAGCATCTAGTATTCCATTAAAACTAAGTTTTTGTTATCAAAGTTATCAAATGATTATTAAAATATTAAGGTTGTATGAATCATGCGATTTCGTTATCCAAGTCAGGCGTAAAATGAAACAACACATAAGAATTGTTATCTACGAATATTTGCAATGATACGTGATAGCATCTAGTATTCCATAAATAACAAGTTTTTCTCATCAAAGTTATCAAAGTGTTAATAAGGTTGAGTAAACCTTTCTTTTGCGTTATCCAAGTTAACAATTACCTAATTTTCAAACACTTTAAAACGAAAATCTTCAAAAAAATTTTAAAAGTGAAGTATAGTTTTAAAGACTTTTTTGTATGAACAGAATAGTGCAATCTAGATTATTACTATTTTTTGCAGAATCGAACTTCAGTATAGCGCCAAAATCTAATCAACATTTACTTAAATTTCAGAATTTTAAAGAAACTTCGGTAATATATTTTACTATTATCTCATAAAAAAAGCATATTCTCTTAAAAACCGTAATTTATACACATGCTTTGCAGCTCGTTGTAATAATTTAATATTATGTATTATATGTGCCTTGGAAAGACCAAGGGCCAATCAATTAATCTTCAAGATTTTGAGAAAACCCATTCCAGCAGCAATAATATTAGGACAACACCTACCATGCACTCTATAACAAAAAAATCGACGCACCAAGAAGGAGTTGTCCGATTGTAATGAAATTTCGTATGCAAAGACATTTTGACCGAACATGCAAATGATTAAAATTTGGTGTCCAATGAATGAATAGCGGGAACTCCAGCGCATCGGAACTGCGCATTCAGCAGGTGTATATAAGGAGCGATTCTCAATATGTGGTCAAAATTTCTGTTGCATTTTGACTGCGGATATCTTACGTCGACTGTAACAATGCCTCGCCGAAAGATTCGTGCTCATTACGAGCATATGTCAGAGTTTGAAAGAGGTTGTGCTATCGGATTGAAAGAGGCTGGTTGGACGAATCGAAGAATCGCTGGACATGTGGGTCGAAGCGATGCGGCGATTGGACGGTGCTGGCAAGAGTGGGTCAACAACGGCAGATGTCAGCGTCGGGACGGCAGCGGTCGACCTAGGGCCACAACAGAGCGGGAAGACAAAGCAATTATCAGAGCAGCTGTCACAGCACCGGATTCGTCGTTATCAACTATCCAACGTGTGGCCCGCACACATGTGTCCAACATGACCCTCTGCAGACGACTGAGAGAGCGGAATTTACGCTCGCGCCGACCGTTACGCCGCTTACCTCTCACGCCTTTACACCGTCAAGTCCGATTACAGTGGTGCCGGGCTCGATCAACTTGGAACTGCGCTGACTGGGGACGTATAGTCTTTAGTGACGAGTCCCGTTTCCAACTGTGTCCTGACGACAACCGCAGACGTGTCTGGAGACGTCCAGGGCAGCGTGGGGATCCTGCCCTTACTATCGCACGCCACACATGCCCACAACAGGGCGTTATGGTCTGGGGTGCCATCTCCTTTGATAGCCGGACCCCTTTGGTGGTCATTTCTGGCACACTTACAGCACAGCGGTACGTAGACGACATTCTACGACCGGTTGTGTTACCGTTCCTTTTGCGACACCCTGGACTTACGTTTCAACAAGACAATGCCCGGCCGCACACGGCACGTGTTGCTATGAATTGTCTTCAAGCTTGCCCAATACTTCCTTGGCAATCTAGGTCTCCTGATCTCTCTCCCATAGAGCACATTTGGGACGCTATGGGAAGGCGATTGCAACCATCCCGGAATGTTGACGATTTAGCCCGACAGTTGGAGACAATTTGGCAAGAAATTCCGCAGGACACCATCCGGGATCTTTATCAGTCTATGCCACGCCGGGTGACAGCTTGCATCCAGGCCAGAGGTGGACCAACGCCTTATTGACTTCCTCCCTTTGTAACGGTCAAACTCTGCAATAAATCATTCAATTGTTCTGAAATGTTAATGATTTCTTTTTCTATGTATGTTCTTCACATCCACCAATTTTTATCGCAATCGGACAACTCCTCCTTGGTGCGTCGATTTTTTTGTTATAGAATGTACTTAAATACTTTTTCAAGGAGAGATTTAAATCTTGAAAAGGTATTTCTTTGAACGTTGTTTGTGTAATTTGAAAATTATTGAAATTAAAAAGAAGTCTTTAAACTTCTTTGGGCTCTCTCAAAAACTTGCACAGTTGAAATTATCCCTTTCACATATACAGTACTGTACATGTGCCTATGCAGTGTACATGTTCATATACATTACTGTCTAAATACATATGCAGTAATGAACTGGTGTTAGCCTGCACAGGTCTCTTGAACCGATTGCCGAGATATTTTTTTTAAATTAAAAACCTTTTTTTCCTACACGAGGACGAAAAGAGTAATTGATCTAAGGGAACCAGTTTTTAAAATTTTATAAACTTACTATCTCATCATCATCATCATCATCATAAACCATCTTTTATCCATTGTGGACGTGGGTCACTCCATGTGTTCTCCACCCAGGTGTATCCTGAGAGATTTATTCCCATATCACATCAACCTGTTTTCTTATTTGCTTCATCTATCTAGTTTAAGGATTTAAGGACACCTCTTGGGTCTTTGATAGTCTTCTGGGATCAATTTGAGGACTTCAATTGCTATTCGTTTATCAGTCCTCCTTGCGATATATCCGACCCATTGCCATTTGAAGCTGTGTGTGTGTGTGTGTGTGTGGTTCACCTTATACCTACCTTTATTTCAGAACGCAAATTGCTCCCCATGCATTTGAAAGGTGAATGAAACATTTTGAAGAGCAAAATATTTTTTTTTTCTCTCGCACTTTTTATTACATGAATCGTTCTTTATTACATAAGTAGCTTCTTGTCACATATACCGTTTTTCTGCCTAGAATTTATGAACTAAGTTATGAGAATTCGTTAAACTTTTGCTGCGTAACTTTTGTCATAGAATTTTGCGAAAAATATTGAGAGTTGCAAATATTCGAAACTGGGGGGGTTAACCTTACTAGAAAAACGAAGAATTACAAATAAATTTTAAGTGTGACGCGCTAGGGGGGGGTTTATCACCACCTCGACCCCGTAACTAGCTGCGTCAATGGAATTGAAAAAAAAAGGGCGAAACGGGGCTATATTTTAAATGTATTCACTTTCACAAACTGCAGACATAAACTGAACATACATATTGAATGCGACATTAGAAACACGCATTTCTTTTAACATTTTAATGACTAGAAAGCACTTAAATTGTCTTTTATTTGAAAAACGCTCCTTCGACATAAAAAAATTTGAAAGATTAGGAGACACGGCAGTTATTGTAAGTTTTTGAAATCGATTGAAATATGTCATTTTCAAGTATTCTGCTTTCTACGATTTTGATAAATAACATTGTTCGCGCTAGTAAATCTTATTGCCATTAGTCGCTTTCGAGCAGAGCTGAAGTATCCGAGCACCTTAAAAACAAGTCAACTGATGTTAAGTGATGATTTTCTTCGTTTTGCAAATGACGCATTTTGACGTGTCCGTAGTGTCTAGCATCATAACCAGAAAATGGAGGCCGGGGGATAAGGAGATAAATCATCTTCAAAATGATTGTTGATTGTTATTAGGGTGAAATAGATGGAATTTTAATCATGTGACACATGCTTATTAGCATTGCTAGTGATACGGTTCATTTGTATTTATTCGACTTGAATTTTACCTCGGGTCGGGTGGGGCTGCTTCTGAACCTTGAAGTCTTGTTACATTGGAGGAACCTTGGGTACAAGAATAAAAAAATCGCTTCTGCCCTCTACACGAGTCAGAAAAATAACTGAAAATTTTCTTGGAATTCGTTTCCGACATTGAATATTTAAGTTTCTACAATTTTGATATCGAATGATCAAAAACCATCGATTTTTAACATTGTTAGTCAGAATTCAACGGCTCAACATAGATTTGGCAGAATTTAATATTTTAACATAAGTTAGTAAGGATTTCATTATTTTGGTTCGATTGTTTGAGATTCCATAATTTTTGTTTAGACCGTTTGAAATTCCATAATTTTGGCATCGATAGTTTGAGATTCTATTATTTTGGCATCGATGGTTTGAGATTCCATAATTTCGGCATCGATTGTTTAAGGTTCCATAATTTTAGCATTGATTGTTTGAGATTCCATAATGTTGGCATCGATTGTTTGAGATTCTATAATTTTTGTTTAGACCGTTTGAAATTTCATAATTTTAACATCGATTGTATAAGCTTCCATAATTTTGGCATCGGTTGTTTGAGATTCCATAATTTCGGCATCAGTTGTTTGAGATTCCATAATTTTGGCACCGATGGTTTGAGATTACGCATTTTTTTACATTTAGTACTCAAAAATATTTCTGTAACGTCCAACGTTAAATGTCCAAATTTCTGTTTTTCTGACATTCAATACCCAATGATCATTGTCGATGTTGAATATAGTACAATTTCTTAATTTGCGGTATTGAATTTTAAACAAACTCCCTTAATTTGCGATATCGAATGTTCGCGGGTTCTTAAGTTTTGTTAGTACATACTCACGATTTCCCAGTTTTCAACCTTAAATATTCAAGATTCCATAGTTTTCTCACATCTCATAACCAGTATGTCATGCCCGGGTATATGTGCAGTCACACTAAGCGTGTATGCAGATATGGTGTGTGATGATGACAGCCGCAATAGGTGTATTACGCTATTATCCTGGGTAGTTGTGTGTGCTGCCACCAGCTCGGCTCGTAGCTGAGCAATATACGTCTCTTCGTGAGGCGGGTTCTGTATTCCACGTGCTAGGTAGAATGACGACGATGAGGGTTTAGTAGACACCATTGAAGTACAGACGCTAATACTATGTTTATTGAATACGATTCAGGAGATATTCATATGTGCATTGATACTCAGACAATTCAAGTATAGGCGCAGCATTTAAGTTCTAATGTATGTACTGAGGTCCAGAATCACACACACGTGCGTCCGCCCTCTTCCTCTACCAAATCTCGTCTCTTCTCTTACCCTCTGCGCACCACAAACTCTTTTTCCCAATATGATCTCATTGGTCAAGGTTAACCACGTGGTCATACCTGATTGGGCAGTGTGACCCTTCTCCCCGTTCAACACATGTTTCCCATAAATATTCTGTAATGTCCATCTTGACATTACAGAAGGAAGTTACAACAATTTTATACCCCCACATCCGGACTGTTTCCTCTCGACCCATTTCACAAAGAAGACCTACAAGTCTCGATTTCCTATCCTCTTCCAACATGCTGGATCATTACACAGTATTCCACAATTTAAAACATTGAATGTCTTCTTGTTCAATAGAAGTCGTCAGATATTAATAAAGATTTTCAATATTCCCGCATCAACACTCCCAATCCCCTTTTTTAAGCTATGGATGCGTACGTGTAAACGCTTACTAACTAGACACCGTTGTCCGGGGTTTGGTTCCCTAAGCCTTAAGATTTTTGGAAACTGTCAGACCCAACCCTTGCTCTCCTTGAACTGTAAAACTTACAAGCACTCGAATGTGTACGTGAAACCCGTCTATTAAAGTTAATTAAATGGTTATTGTAATAAAAGTTACTTTAATGTGTCTTTAAGGTTGATTGAATGCCTACTGTAATAAAATGCAATTTGATGAGTTGAAGGTGATAGAACTCCTACCATAATGAAAGTTCATTTAACGAGTAGTTGAAGTTTATTAAATTCTTGCCGTAGTAAAAGTTAAGTTAATAAGTATGTGAAGTTGATTGAATGCCTACCGTAATAGAGGCTATTTTTGAGAAGCATCAAGTTTGACTAAGAAGCATCAAGTTTGTTTGACTATCAAGTTTGACAGTATTCAAGAAGCATCAAGTTTGACTAAGAAGCATCAAGTTTGAATAAGTTCGAAGTTTATTAGTACTGCTATCGAGTTATATAAGTTATAAGTGTATAAGGAATTTATTTTTAAAAAATAGAGTATAATTTAAAAACATGTTATATTAAAAAAGCTGATACATCCTCAGGGTATATCTGATATTCAACAGTTTTCAGTACACAATATTCAATAACTTCCAACGCTGAAAAAATGTTATGGCTCAATATTTTTGCTATTCTTTAACGCAGCACGACCTTTTCAGATCTTGCTCCATAAAAATAAAATAAATTATCTACCTTATTTGGCGCAGAATAATCCTCGATGTCCTTGCGCCATAAAAAAGCAAGCAACCCACCAACTATTCAACGTTAAATAACTTTAGACAATCAGCAATTCCAGTCCAATGATTTGAACTTAACTCTCAATTCCATCTTCGATACATTTATCACAGTCTGGAAATTTGCTGACATTTTTCTTGTTTTGAATTTAATTTTGGAAAATTCTGATTTTTTAAAACCAAAACCAATTATACCGTTTTTGTGCCTCATTTCGGCAAATTTAACTGGTTAGCTAGTTTTACTATTTAACTATTTTTGAAACTGGTTTACATTTTGTTACAATAATGATTTTATGAAAACGTATTGAAATTGTGTCCACACACGGAAGCCCGGATGTGTTTTTTCGACGGATGAAGTGTGTTTCCTCATCCGGGTTGGAAATTTAAAAATAAGAAGGAAGTGCTCGGAATTTACATATTTTAAATTATTTTAAAATCCCCTGTTTAATCCCTTCCTTGTTTCAGCAGCATTTTTCAATCTTTCATTAATTACAGGATTTGGACGATTTTTTTAAATTTTTCCAAGAACGCTGTTCGCTAAACCACTTTATTTTGAATCTTTTTTTCTAAACTTTCAAATTATTTAAATCTTTCTCCGCTTTTAATACTTCGTTTTATTTTTTAAATTTTCAATTTACGTTTTACCTGTTTCCGTCATCGGATGGGAATAGTTGATATTATTTAACTGTGACTCTTAGAAAAAGATTCGATGAAAGAATGTTTCCTAAAACTTTAATAACTACTGTTAGTTACGAAAAGAAGTCAGATGGGACAGTTAGAAATAACGGGTTGTGACTTCACAAACGGCCTATCTCCATCACAAAAGAGGACTCCAATTTCAGAACTTGGTTTTGGCGTCAAAAAATCGTTTTGGTATTGAAATCTCTTTAGATGCTAGTTAATATGAACTGCATGCCCTAAAATTTTTAGTAGAGTTCCATAAATTGTTCCATTACCTTAATGAAACACACTGTACAACAGCATGCAAATGGCAACGTATTTAATCGCGAGGAAATTGATATACTGAAACCGGCAGGGATAGGCTGGAGACGGGCGCAAACAGTAGGTGAGATAAATCAATTTCAACGGGCAAACTACAAGTTCTATATTTATATAAAAAAAAAAAACGTTCATTATAAAATGGAAGATAAATGTGATTTGGTGGCAATTTTCTTATATTACTAATGTATAATTCTTCTAAAATAACAGATATAATAGCCAACAAAATCAAATAGAAATGACAGTTTCATGATTGCCTGTCAGCGAAAAAAGAACTTTGAATGAAAATCCCACACAAGGCGGATAATGTCACCATTATCTGCCCCTAGATACACCCATACACATACGTCGTGACACACGCGGTAAATTAGTAAAATGAAACTGATGAAGCCGTCAAAGCCTTTTTCGAAGGACAGATACCAAGTCTAGATACTGGTCATGAAAGGGATAGGGTAATAGACTGGAGAGAGAGAGAGAAAGAGAGAGAGGCCGTATTTGCACAATGGCGTACCCAGCTCGAAAGAGACCAGCAAAAGAATGAAAACACGCAAATTAAAGCAGCGAATAATCAGTCCTGTGGCGCACGCAAATTTACTACATTGCTGATAAAGACATAACGCCAATCATTACTAGTTTTGAGTGGCGCACCCGAAAATCTATGGCAACCGTTTTCTGTCTATCGAACGCAGGCCACATGCAGAATTTACACGTCGTTTTTCCTCGGGTGGCGCACTTCTGTCATCAATCAACGGTTAAGTACGCCACGAGCGTTGATGGAGGCCGTCATGCACTTTTACGTGTGCTTCCAGATCCAGTCTGGCATGCTTATATGACGCGGCGTATCAAACCTTTGTCAAAAGCTGCGCCACCCCAATTTCCTGGTAAGAAAATTACTACTCGATTTTTTTTTTAACTAGTCTATGGAACAATCGGTTGGGGTGGGGTTTGACATGCTTAGTGTTTTTAACAACGTATTCATCATGGCCGATAAGAAATTCGAAGGCAAATGATAGTCAGACCAGGTCCACATAAAAACATTGAACATGTATATGTACGCTTGACGAACATGAGTATTGCATGCCGAGGTTCTGGGGCTTTCTAAATCATGGCTTAATTTTTCATTGTAAGAGCATTATAGTTCCTGATAGTGATTGACGACTATCACACTCTACAAGAACTTAAAGACCCAACTCATAACTCACTTATAAACGTTGGAGCACCGTTTTCTTATGAACAAGTCACTTTCAGATAATAGATCTGGGCTAATTTCTTTCACATGTCAGTTTAATGTTGTATATCATAACCTAAAATTTATATTACAGTTAGTACTTAAAAATAATGGCATTATGTTAATGGAAGAGAAAAACTACATATGATAGATAAAGCTTACTATGAGAACCGAATTTTAATAACAAAAATTCGTAACTTCCTGTAATGCTGATGTTGAGAGAAAATACGACATTTCTCTCTCAATATCGTATCGTCGAAATAGACTATTTAATGATGGAAATTGGCAAGAAAACTGATTGGTCGCCAAAATGGCGTCATTTCCTATAAACACACCGAAGCCAACTCTCTTAATCCCGAAATCCTTTGAGCCGTGTGCTTCCCTGCTTTGTCCTGAAACGTGTCTCAATAGAACTGCCAGGCAAATTGCAAATTCTTGCATCCGGCCGGCCTTACACAACCCTTTCGCAATTTGCTAAGGACGCCATCCGGTAAGCCGTAATCAGGGCCGTTCCGGGAATGCCCTCTCCTGGGATATTTTCCGGGAAGAGAAATTAAGTTCGGATAGTGGCAAAGTCCGGAACGATTAAATATTAACGTCGTCTAAGTGGTCTATGCTGTTTGGCCAACTGGACCCAAGACAGAATGGCCGGAACGGCCATTTCAATGGGACGTTGTGCCAAAAGTGAAATGACTTCGAAATTGTTTTTTGCTGTTTCTGTGATAGGACATCATTAGTTTCAGTTCGGTACTTTTCTTACAGGAATGCCGTTTTTCATTCCGGCACACTGGGGAATTAGCCTTTGTCTCTCAACGTAAGCTTTCTAAGCTTAAACTCCCATTCTACCTACATTAGTTTCCAGCCATTCTGTACAAATATCTCCGTCAAAACGTACAAAATATTCACACAAGTGAAGGAAAATTGCATAAGGTCGGTATTTAAATTGACCGGGTTTCAATTAACGTTAATTCGCAACTCTGTGAATTTCTTTGCGATTCTCTAATTCTCAAGTAACTCGGTAGGTTTTCAACGTTAACAATAGCCATCATTATTGCATTTACGGAAGACCTTTACCTTACCCTTTGTATTGCGGACAGACAAAAAAACCAGATGCAATAGCGGGTTCAATATCTATTGTAACCCCCCTAATAATAGATTTCTACGAGAAACGATGCATGTAATCGAGATATCGTAAACATCGATTTCGTTAATGAAAATCGCAATATCCCTTGTTTTGGATTTGACCCACGCAATGAATTTGTATTCTTTTGGACTAAGGACAATCGGAGTTGATATCTAAAGTTTTCAAAATTATTTATTGAGGATGGAGTGGGGTGTAAATAGAGATCTAACCCGACCATCGCACCAAGATACACTTACACATGCAACTAGACTGCTTGGGAATCGAACTTAATCTGGTGCACATGATAGCGATGATTATAATCCCTATACAACTCTGATGTACTTTACATTGTAATCATAAATTCTTCCTTCCAAGCCCGTAGCTAAGATGGGATAAGGGGACTGAGCTCCATCTGGAAATGTATTCAAATTCCTGGAGTTTTTATTTCGTAAGTTATTGTGTAATTTTATTTTAAATGTTTCGTTTTGTCTAAAATTATATATGACAATGGAAATTGAAATTAAAACTAAGTGTATATTCAAAATATATTTCTACTGTAGATCTTGCGTACACGTTTTTTTTTACAAAGATTTGAATTTTCATTCACTAGATAATTGAGGATAAGAGAAATAGTAAATTTCACTTATACTTCTATATGAAATTCGAAAATAAAATCATATACCTCTGTACTAAATGCCGATTTCAATGCAAAATTTACATTGAGGTATTCATTGATCTTAAATATATTTCTGCTTAGATATTTAACATTATTAATTATATTAAAATATATTAAAACACTAACGAATCTTAAGCCCCTGTACTGGACCCCCCTTTACCCTTTACTGGACCCCCTGTAACTTCCAAAATCCCCTGTGACAAGCGTTTAGTTACAGGCCTACCTCCTTCATACATACTCCGCAATTTGCAATCACATTTAAAGTAGCAGGTCGACAAAATTCAGATGGGGCTGGAGGAAGTGAAAAAAACACTTTGCGCCCAGGGCGACTTCTGTCTGAAATCCGAGTCTGAGACAGGAAAGAAAATAATTTTTTTATATAATAGAAGATACCCTTTAAAGTATTTTTTTAGTAATATCGCTCTTGTGAATGTCCGGTGTCTGACAAAATATTCCTGTTAAATTAAAGGAGAAAATGATAAGAGACAATAAATAAGAGTCTGATAAAAGAGAGGATAGATGAGAAACAATTAGATGAAAAGAGAAAATAAGTGAAAAAAAAGTAGATAAAAAAAGAAAATAGATGAAAAATTAGATAAATTAATATAGAGTGAAGTAGATAAGAGAAAATGAATAAGGGACAATTAGATAAGAAAATAGATGAGAAACAATTAGATAAAAAGAGAAAATAAATGAAAAACTGTTAGATAAAAAAGGAATAGGCAAGAGTTCATTAGATAAGGTAAAATGAATAAGGGAGTAGATGAAAAGAGAAAATATATGAGAAACGATTAGATAAAAAAAAGAAATAGATAAGAGACAGAGTAGAAGAGAAAATATAGTCTATCCGACACTAATGTATTAAGATAAAACACTCCCATACAAGAAATCCAATGATAACAAAATACAAGTAACAGATGAAAATGTCATGATGGGCGTGGGGAGTGACAAGAAAGAACTGTATCAGAAATATGCAAATAAGAAAAGCAAAAAAGATAACAAATACGCCAAAAAAAATACAAGAGTCAAGACTAAAATGGCGCAGACGTGTGGTGAGAAGGAAAAAAATTACGCAGCAAAGCTAAACATGAAAGGGATATCGATGGAAAGGAGGCCAAAAAAGATGGAAAGGAATGGTTGAACAACGTATAAGAGGTAAAAAAAAAAGCGGGGAAATTGAAAATCCTGAAATCCGATGAGAAAGAACAGCGACTTATAAATAGGATTAGTTAGACAGTTCTTATGAATGGGCGCCTAAAATAAAAAGTACAATCAAAGGACAAGAACAACTAGATTTCTGACTCCTTTATGGAAAGTAGGAATTCTGGGAAACATATCTGCCTTGTGCTGGGCAGAGGGATGTTGCCCTAATTGGGTAAAAAAATATTTTGGAGGGGAATTGTATCTTCCTTGTTGTTGAGGTCACTGGGCAAAATAGTGGACCATCTGGGAGAAAACCATTGACTTAACTGGACCTGCAAACTATGGTCAGTTTACTCACAAAATATTTACTGTGAATGGAGCCTATTTAAGTGAGTTTACACGAAGGTGTTGGCGCAATTTGGCGAAGGATGCATTGTTTTTTTTTTGGAATTCAGGTATTTTGGTGTAGCCTCGGATGAGTCTTTGACTCATAGGAGTGTGAGAAGCAAAGAGAATATCCATTTCCCGGGTTGGACTTTGAAGAGGCTAGCCTTGACACAAGTCATTTTTGACTCATAAACTCGAGGTATTGACACCTCATAGTAAAAAGCTCTATGGCTGTGCCATGGTAACTTCTTTACCAAGCCGGCCGTTTGGATTCGGCTGCAAATAGTGCCGTAAAAATAGCGCGTTTGCCAATTAACTACCCACTGTAGTCCGATGGTTGTGTCCTTAGATCTTAAGAGGTTCGAATCCCTCAGAAAATTGTGGATTTATCGTGCTCTTAACCCGAGTTTTACTCCTAATGGTATAGGACAGACGTGCTGTTTTCCTTCCCAACTAGACCGCGGCTTTATTTCCTTAGCAGAAGAGAGTAGAGTTCCTCGGAAAACTAGGTTCTTGCGCCGTCCTTGCGCCGTAAAATGCAAACAAGCAACCTTTGACCCGAACTGTTTTTTTACTCAGATTCGAGGCTTTGACAGAAAGTGTTGGTTTCAGCTGCTAATATAAAAGGAAAGGGTAATAGGGTGCATGTGCACCCATACGAGTGCTTCTAGGGGGCTGAGGAAAATTAGCGAGTACTTCTAAGGGGGGCGATACCAAAATAGTTACCTGAATGTAAAGATACCAAAATAGTTTAGTGAATGTAGAAGATACCAAAATAGTGTGTGAATGTACAAGATACCAAAACGCTACAAAAATAATTGATACTACCTGACAATTAGTAATGAGCTAAAAAGTACCTTATTTTAAAATGTGAATGTAAAACTTTTGAAAGTAAATGCATTGCAGGTTCGGGCGAATCAAATTTTTAAACGGCTAGGGGGTGGGCTCGAGCTCCCCTCTGTCCCCCCCATATTGGCGCCCATGATGGGGTATTCTAGTTATGTATTAACCAACGTTTCAACTAAAACATTACCCATGATGCATTTCCCCAAAGAAAACAATATATAAACATACTTTATACCTTTTCCCCCTTTATTTTAAAAAATGGGGATTTTTACCTAGTTACGACCAAGAGATCTTAATACGCTCTGTTAAAAAGTAGGACTAGCGATGCATTAAAATATGCCCAGCCGGAATTTTTCCCTTCACCGTGAAGGATGAATGGGTTTGATGCGTCAAAGGGATTTCCATTTTTTTTTTCTGGAAAAAAAACAGGAAACTTTGAATATTTTTCCCGATTATTTTTCCTCTTTGCCGTGGGATAAAGTCGGTAAGCCCTAGATGAAACTATATTGATTTGCATGGTTTTAAAAGCTAGAAGGTTACCACGTATTTTAATTTCACATCTCGTAGGGATTTTTTTTTTCTTGTAGGAGTTGATATTCCACTGAAGGGCTTATATATATATATTTCAAGACCCAATTTTCTATAGACGTGTATGTGCAGTTTTCATGACTGTCCTTGTATCAAAAGGATTCAAAATCAGGCCATTTATCCCTAAAACAGGGATTTTTCAACGATGAATTATTGCTGGCATATTTGGGAGAGATGAGGGGAGATACAGAAGTCGAGAATAGGGTTGTACATAAAACAGTAGGGTAATCGGAATATTAAAACGGGGGAAAAAGGGAAAATAGCGTCGAATACAGTTCGTTGAAGTTGCATAATGGGACTATTTCCAGTACATTAAGCCTGCAGTATGATTTTATGCGGGAATGGGTTCCGGCGATGGGTCGTATCCAACAATAGGTGCATGCAGCAATGCACATCAAATTGATAGATGCGGTGCATTCGTTACATGTGGCTTTCGACACAATAAAAACTTCAGAGGTCGTTAAATTCTCCAAAGCTCGCTTAACGAACTCAGTTTGCTAATGAAGTCAAATCTGCCCTAACACATTGATCAATATCACGAAATATTGGTATTTAGTATTGAATTTTTGGATAATTTCTCTTTGGTTAATACCCAACAGAGCCATGCTTTTATTGACTGTAGACATGGAACATTTTTATTTTAGAAATGACGATTTCGGGGAAGCTAGTTTTAAATCTGTATACAAAATCGAACTTCGATTCTTAGTATTAACTGTAATTCAATTTTGCTGCTGCATTTAAAATGTACAAATTTTTATTGGGCCGATCTGTACAATTAGAGGCCCCCAATAGCTAACACGGGCCCCCAGATTCGCTTCGACGGGCCCTTATGACGCCTTCCCTGAGCAGTGGCATAGATATTTTTTTCTTTTCGAGGGAGGAGACTGAATCCCCAAATAAACAGGAAGTATGAAATAAGAGAACTTTTTAATTACTTATTGATTATTTACTATTTATTTACTATTATTAATTATTTTATTGACTTATTAATTATTTTACAAGATCACTGCTGAAAAAAGAAACTAACGTAAGCTACTGGTTGTTATTATTATTTTTTTAATAATCGAGTCAGGATAATGAAGAATAATTAAAAAACTATACATTAAAAATGCACAAAATCTTATTAATCTGGATTTAGAGAACAATTTTTCTGGCCTTCCGATTAGCAAAACTAGTTTGGCAGGAGTGCCCCCCTCATACACACAAACTCAGCATGGGCCCTCACCAGCGTGGGCCTCTAGGCTTCACCCGGGCCCTCGGGCTGCGGCCCTTGCTACCCCCTCTCGTCGTCCCCGTGTACAACCTGTAGATTTCATTTTTACCTGTAGAAACAGTTTAGTTTATGTCCTATTTAACTAGTAAAGTGACTAGTTAATTAATGACTAGTAAATTAACTAGTAAAGTGACATGTATATAATTGAAATAAAAACAGGAAAAGGTGACCAAGCCATTAGTCAGTTTCCGCTCCATCTTCCAGCCTTCTCGCGACCCAAATTACCTCTATGGATGAGGCTCATGTGTGACGTTGTAAATACGTGGAAATAACCTAAAACTAAGTATAAATACGTATAAATACGTGGAAATACGTGGAAATACGTATAAATACGTGGAAATAACCTAATAAATATACCTAAAAAATGAAAGATTCCTTATAATGCAGTACAAACCGGAAATGCGCATAATAAGCGTTTTTCGATAGATATTGAACTTGCTAATTGCTTTTGGTTTTTCTTTGTCTGTCTGCAATAAAAAGGGTAAGGTAAAGGTCTTCCGTAAATGCAATAATGATAGCTATTGTTAACGTTGAAAACCTACCAAGTTACTTGAGAATTAGAGAGGTGTGATTAAGCGAGTGACGAATTACGAAGTGGTGAATTACAGGGTTGAGAATTCAGCTTGGCAAATTAGAGAGTTGAGGATTAATGTTAGTTGAAACTCGCTAAATTTAAATATGGATCTTATGCGATTTTCTGTCACTTGTATTATGTACTTATGTATTTGTACCTATGTTATTATGTACTTGTTTACTATGTTTGTTATTATGTACTTATGTATTGTGTATTATGTACTTACGTATTGTGTATTATGTACTTTGGGCATCAAAATGATCCCCTTTTGTTCAAACCCCCTACAAATACAACCAAACAATTTATTTCGTGCACCTTTCATCTGCCCGGATACCCTCTATATGTATCTTTTAACATAAATATAAATGGGATTAAAATATTTATATAAAATATAAATTTTTTTAAATAATATTTATATAAAAATAATTATATAAAATGTTTCGTTTCAACGCTATGTACAATATTTTCTTCCGTTTTCTGCTATCGATTAGTGTGTGTGTTATGTCTTTATTAAAAAATCGATTTTTTTCAATCGATATAAAAGATAGTAATCGTTTTTTATTTGAAGCGAGTGGGAGGGAAGCTGTGTCGGAAGTCCGTAATTACAACTACCGTAATTAATGTGACAAAACGGAGTTTTCTCCATCAACCAACCAGTGAATCGCTTTGTCCTTCAAACCCAAATTACAATTACAGCTTCCAGAATCACTCTTCCCACCTTTTATCCAATTTAAGTGCACAAATGGTTTTGTAAAAATTATTGCGGGAAAAAAATATTCAGAAATGAATTGTGTCTATTAAAAAATAAATTCGATTGCGTTTTTTAATTAAATCGTTGCTGTGAAACTCGTTTACTCCAAGTATTAGCTCTCAATGGCGTAGGTGGCGACTTCGATGTCGTACGAGGGTGCTTTCCCAGAGAACAGGACGTAAACGGGGTCCAACGTAAGCTCCTGATAACAATTTTTGAATAACAATGATAATTTTATTATTTTTACTTAACCGAAAGCGCATATTGGATAGTGCATATTGTGAGCATATGTTATAGGTGCCTACGGGGATGATGATTTTGCTGATACAGTCGATTTCCAAAGTATTCGAATACCGTTCATTTATTTACGCCTTCTGTGGTCAAAATGTCAAACCAAATGTATCATTACTTCAGAATTATGATTTCTATAAATTTATGTACATTTCAGTTTTGCATGGGGGAGGGTTTTAATATTCATTTTAATATTTACAAAACTTTGAATGGCAGCATCAATTTTTTATGCAGTTTCAATGTTTATTGCATCATAATTACGTTAAATTTCAATTTTTGTGCAATTCTGGCAACAATCAACGGAGATATACGATATAAAATACTATATAAAAAAAGGATAAAAATTATTGGGGGCCGTCTCAATATTTAAAACAACGAATTGGAGGTCATGCTCAGAATGATTTAGCATATTTCCTAACATGTCCTCAAATCCTCAGTTTCTTCACTTTTAGGTCATATTTCCATTACAAGCGATGAAACGTTAAAAGGATATTTCAGAAACTGTCTGGATTGAGATATTATTCCAAATTATTAATAACTGACATATTATTCCAAATTATTAATAACTGACACAGCATTGAAAGGGAGATTTTACGATGGCTCCCTATAAGAAACAAAATCATGCAGTTTGGAATAAAGGGGGTGTACGTCAATAAGTCATAGGGGTAGTTATATGCCCGCCCCCACCCAATAATTTGAAATAAATTACAATTTTACATATATTGCAATGTATAAATGTACATAATATGTGCTTAGCATCCCCTTCCCCAATAATTTTTGCAAACTCTACATTTTACGCAACAAGTATTGAAAGCAAAAATATTATTTTGCATATCTATATTTGAAGCATTGCCGAATCGATTGCAGACAAATTTTATAACCGTTTCTATTTATAAAATTATTAAATATTAATATAATTATAAAATATTTCTTTGACGGAAAATGGAATTTAAGTTTTTAAGTTACTATATATATATATATATAAATTTATAAATAAAAATTTAACAAAAGAATTACTTCGGAAGATATAAGGAAAAGATTGAAACACTCATTCAAATTCGCCCTGCGGTGGCGCAGTGTGGTAACGCGTTCTCCTATTGCGCGGCTAATCCGGGTTCGACTCCCAGCAGTGCAAAAAGAACGCTTACTCAGAGATCTCATAAAGATCGCACTGCTCACTGTAGTCCGGGGTTTGGTTCCCTAGGCCTTAAGAGGTTCGGATTCCTCGGAAAACAGTAGGTCCCGGCGCAGCATGACCACTGTAGTCTTTGAGCCGTAAAACCAAAAAACAAACAAACAAACTCATTCAAATTCTTCACTTTCAGTCATTCCTTCTCAAAATCGTAATAGTTCAATGCCTCTTCACAAGCAGATTTTCCTGGTTCCAAATTTGTGGTTTTACGACGTCGATTTATTCGAAGATCTCCAACGAAGAACCTTGCATCATTAAATACGTTCAGAAGAGTTTGCTATCGGGATCTGGATTCATTTAGAACGAAAACATCGCTGTTTGGCGAAAATTGGTACATGAGACAGAGCATAGGTGCTGAGACCAATGAAGGAAGATAGAGGGGGGATCCAAGACTCTTCAAGCCGTTTTTATATAGGCTTTTTTCTCGGGTCTTCTGCCAAGTCACAATTCATAGCGTTGGTCCACTACATTGTATTCAATTGCGTATAATTGTGCGTCTGGGCCAAATCAATGATCGGTGGATTTTTAACATTAGGAGTTCCGAATTTCATCTACTTAATAATTCATCATCTGTTTTAGAAAAGTAAATGTTTTATATGAATATCAGCTAATTTGATCCTGTCAAACAGAATCTGTAATCAAAAATTTATGTAGCCCTTTTAAAGAAAATGGGTTTGGTGCAATTTTTATTATTGAAACCGTCCCTTATGAAACTAACATGCACACCCATTTATATTCCACATAATTCTGAATCTAATGATACTTTAGTTTGACAATTGGACTTGAATAACGAGCGGTGTTCGGATACTTTTCGAAGGGGCTGTACACTGATTAGTTTGAAAACGGAAATCAGTAAGCTATTACCTTGTCTTGAAAAATTCCATAAATCACCTTACATCGTGAAGAGTGAATTATAATAAACATGTAAATTATGCATCTAGAAGAATTTGCATTACAAATACACATATATATACCATTATTATGTGCTAAGTTAGGTTGAAGCAAACCTTTCCATTAAACTGTCTGAATGACTAAAACCCTGCGCCCTTGAGGTCCTTGCGCCTTTAAGCTCAGAACGACTCTGCCGTGCCGGAATGTTAATGTGTGCAAGATCATGGTGACTTTGTGCAAGATCATGGTGACTTTGTGCAAGATCATGGTGACTTTGTGCAAGATTATGGTGACTTTGTGCAAGATTATGGTGACTTTGTGCAAGATTATGGTGACTTTGTGCAAGATTATGGTGACTTTGTGCAAGATTATGGTGACTTTGCGCAAGATTATGGTGACTTTGCGCAAGATGATGGTGACTTTGCGGAAGATGATGGTGACTTTGCGGAAGATGATGGTGACTTTGCGCAAGATGATGGTGACTTTGCGCAAGATGATGGTGACTTTGCGCAAGATGATGGTGACTTTGCGCAAGATGATGGTGACTTTGCGCAAGATCATGGAGTCTTTGCTCTAAATTAGTCTTGCGCTAGTTTATGGAGTCTTTGGGAAAGATAAAATAGATAAATAAAAACAATCCCTACATAATATCGGGGCGAAACAAAATAAATTAGTCGAATAGACCTTCAAAGTATTTTTGTATTTACATCATATTTTTTAAATATATACATTTGTTTGAAGAACAATACCTATATTTCTATTGAATTTTCTCTGTTTTTCTTGTTCGAAAAGCTATCTTTATTATGAACAAATTAAATAAACGAATATAAAATAAGATAGATCGAAATGGAGTTTGAACATTATATCAAATACTCATAACCTTTTAAAGTAGTTGTCTGGTTTGATTAGCTTCCCTAGGAATTCTCTATTAGCCTGTTTAACCACCTTATATATTTATGCAATCCACAATAAATGTTTTGACTAATTTTTACGGCGTTCAGTTAATTTGACAATTTTATTAATTTTCGTGAGATTTTAATTCAATCACGTAAGCAATAGAAACATTTCATGGCAATGTACAATGTAATATAAATTATTCTTTAATCCTTCTATAAAATAGCGGAATCGCTGGCGTACGCAGGGGGTGTTGATGGGGGTTGTAACCCCCATTGCAATGAAATTTTGTATACTTAACATAGGAATATGAGTTGTAGCTCTGTAACCCCTCCCATTGTGCCTATGAACTCCCTATGAACCTCCCTTTATGAACTTTCTGCGTACGCGTACGAACGGAATATAGATTCAGCAATCATAATTGCGGAATGAGGGTGGAAAAATTGAATCTTATTGCAGAAAAACAATTTTGTGGCAGAATTTCATGGCAGAAGGATCGTGCTTTGCCATGCTTACAGCAGAATTCCACTAACTGTGGAATTATCCCTCGGGGCTTTACCTATGTTTTGAGCTACATATCTATAAAACATATACAAGCCCAGATATGTTACTATTCATATATCTGCTAAATACCAGCCAACTCGCGAACTATGATATAGATATCTTCAGCATTCCCCATTGTAATATGGAATTGATGAGTGTTCGTTGTTGATACAATCCTGTACATCCTGCTCTCAAATTCCCGAGCCGAGGTTGCAAAGATCAAGAGAGTAAGGTGAGAAACGTTTCAACGTAGCGTAAGTTCCAAAATTTGCATCTATGGTAGCAATGCGCAATAAATTATAAATTGCGATGAATCCATACCCGCAATTGCAGTAGCGTCCGCGTTAATATTGAACTAAATACCAAGCATTGGGCCTTCAGCCGTTCAAAGATGGATTCGCATTGACAGTGAATAGCAGAATAAGGGGTGGGTAGAGTTCTGTCTATGCAAATTTTAACGGACAGTTGCCTGTTCCTGTCATCGCACTTCTCCTTACAAATTGATGACATATCTGCAATGTTACGTTTCTACACGGCATCGCTTCTGGCTGTTGACGACTGCAAGAGTCGGGCTGTTATCATCAATAATTCGAAAAATGAAGCCGATATTCACGCAACGATTAAATGGCTTTGTTTTAAAGGCAAACCGAAGGATGAAACAGTGTTAGAGGGTACAATAATGCATTTAGGTCTAGTGTCATTATCGTTGCTAACGCGTAATACTGTCCGCTACGCAATACCACAAGTTTTAATATTAGATTCAAAGGAATTGACACAGTGTTACCATGTTATATTTATCCAAGAAAATAGACTTGAAACTCTATCGGAGAAATCAGGAGCTTGTAGATTCAAATTTAAAGGAACCAATGAATAGTGTCGACATATGTAAAAGGTTTTTTTTTTGTAATCCTAATCGCTGTGGTTTAAGACAGTGGCTCCCAATTGGTGGTCCATGGCACCATTCACATATAAAAACTAGCCAAATAACAAATGATATAATCGATTTTTATAGAAGTCAGACTTGGGAAGATGAAAATTACTCGATGAAGTTACTAAGATTTGTTTTAATAAAATCTGGAACTTTGAATTTCCAGTGTCTTTTCAAATTTGTTTGAACAAATAGGAAACTAAGCTATGCAGTTACTTCTGTGTGTGTATAGAGGTACGTTGTCTATCGAAGGAGAAAATATTGAAACAATTCTTTGAGTTAAGTATGATGAAGCACAGTTTCCTTGACAAATTCAAAATTTCTGTGCCACAAGTTGAACAATTCATGCGTGGATGTACTTTTCAGACGCTTTCCTGCACTTCAGCACTCTCGATGCAAGCCTTCAAGGTAACTCCGGCGCAGCATGACCATTGTAGTCTTTGAGCCGTAAAACCACAAAACAAACAAACAAACCTTTAAGGTAACCACACGAATATTTTATACATTGAAGATAAGATTGAGACAGTGATTAAAAAAATAAGGTTATGGATCAGCTGATTAGAAGGCGTTAGCGTCATTGACATGCCAACACTGGAAACATTTCTGAAGTCCACTGATCAAAACAGTGGTACCAGGAACAGAATATAACCTTACTGATCATCTGCGATTTAGTGACTTCAGTGACCACTTACTTGCACCAAACATTGAAACTTATGAATAAGAAATCCATCTGAATGTGGTGATGTAAAACTCAGGGGCGTAGACATTTCAAAATCGTAGAGGTGGGGTTTAACTACTTTTAAAAAAGATGGTGCGATTTGGTGTTGAAGTGAAATGTGTGTTAATATCCAGTGAGAGGGGCTTGAGCCCCCCCGAACCCCCCTTTTATACACCGCCGGTACAACTAACAACTATATCTGCGGAAGATCAAGACACACTAAGAATTTAGATATTATGCCACTATGAATTTAAACCTCGCTTCTCTGATAACTTTTTTTTTAGTTTATTGCAATTAGCATATATCAAAGTTTGTATTTTAAATTTTATAGTGCAAAAATATAGTGAGAAGACTGATTTTGCCCACGGCGCTATTATGTCTAGGTCTAGTGGCCCTATTGGAAAATAACGTTTTCCTGACGGGCAGTTGTTAAATATTTGCTCGAATTTAGGCATTTTTGCATATTATAGGTCATATTTCTTGCATATATTCAAATATTGGTTCTAAGAACTTCAGTCGTTGTTGGTATTGTAATCGAAGAGTATGTAAATCTTGTAATTTTTTTAAAAGAATTATATGATGTAATAACACTACAATCCGTAAGGTACATCCCTACCTTCTAATTTTGCTCCCATTTCCAAAGAAAGACGGCAAAAGACACGTTTAAAACCCTGAGACGCAGCTTGTCTAGTGCCCAGCGGAAAAGTACAGGTTCTTCAAATTGCTTGTCATTTACGTCGGACTTAGTGTTTCCGAATGTTGACATGACTACGAACCTGCGAAGGTTATGTTTTCTCTTCTTGGACGTTTACGCTTTCTGTTCGTGCTAGGACACTTGTTCCCAATGTCACAATTGGCAAATAGTTCTTCAAAACTCTCCTAAAACCACAGTTTCAAATTTTTAATTTTTCGCCGAAATCCATCGGCAATTTTAGCCACTTTACAATCCAAAAATATCAATTGCAATTTCAAAAAAAAAAAATCTATATTCGACTCCACGTTGTTAACTATAGTAAGTAAAGTGAAGAAATGAACATATATAAAGAACTCGTTACTATAGTTTCTTAATGTGTGGATAATGAGTAAAGTAAATTAAGTAAAATAATATGCATACATATAAATAAGCTCGATTAAATAACTAGCTCGATTGGACAACTTGGACCGCATCCCTTCTTGACTACAGTCCTGTATATAACCAATTGACTAAGACATATAACCATATCAGCTATATAACCATTGGTATAGCCCGATGGTTATATAGCTGAAGGAGTTTTTCCCCTCATAAACAATTAAAACATTCGACTACGAGCGAAGCGCTAGCTTTTTTTTAACGCAACTGAGTTAAGCGCGGCTTAACTCAGCTCTTGGCAACCTGTTTACAAAAACAGGTTCATTTTCTGCAAGTCATACTTCTCCGGAAACAAAATCTGTTCGCGGGGACTTCATTTTTGCGAAGGGGGATTGAGAAGGGTGGCCGCTGAATGCTGTTATGTAATCCCAAACAGGACGCTCAAACAGCGCAACCAACTGTCGAGACGGGTTGGGGGGGGGGATGTTCGCGTGAACTGAGACCAGAATTCACCCGCACGCGCCAGTGAACGCACGACGTGTTTTCTATTTCCCGACTCAACCAGACCTAATGTCTGGCTTGACCGGGGTGGAAAGATTAAGCTTTCCACCTGTCTCCTGACTCTATAAGCTGTATTTATAATTTCAATCCTGGCCAGCTAGTATGTGCATTGTTTGAGTAAACCATTCGCTGACGTCATTTTCCTTATCTACTTTACGGAGTCAGATTGTAGGAGAATACTTTGAGGCCATTCTAATTGATTTAACCAGACCCTTACGACAAACAAATTTAAGGGGCCGTATAATCAATTACCAGAAATATGTTTCACACAGCCTTCATTATCTATGGTTATATTCATTAATGTAGGCAGAAAATTCATAAGGGAAGGGCGTACAGAGATACAGCTCTATAGGTTCATATGAACATGTACAAAATTGCGTCACAATGGGGGGGTTATCACCCCATCAATACCCCTTGTGAACGCCAGTGGTTGTATCGCAAACAAAAGCTGGAAATATTTTATGGTTATGGAGTCATTTGAGGAAACTGCCTTGTCTTCACCGAATTTTAACATTAAATTCTGGAAAAGATACGTCGACGACACGTTTGTTATACTTAAAACTAATACACTCCAAAGCTTCTTCCATTACCTTAATAACTTAAACTCACATATAAAATTCACATACGAAACAGAACAGAACAATAAACTCCCTTTCCTAGACGTTCTTGTACACAGATCTCACGATAACTCAATCTTCACCTCAGTTTACCGTAAACCCACACATACAGACAGATATCTCGATTTTAAATCGCATCATCCAACATGCCACAAAGCTTCCGTTGTTAAAACATTAAGTCTTAGAGCGAATTCTCACTGCAGTAATGAAACACTTTCAAACACAGAAACAAAACACATACACACGGCACTTAAAAATAATGGATACCCTAAACGATTCATTCTCAGAAACTGTAGACCCAATAGTACATCTTTAAACAATACATCTCACACCCGCATATCTATTCCATATATTCACGGCATTTCCGAAACAATCTCTCGCATCCTTAAAGAGGCAAATATCCATACATTCTATTCCCCTGTCACAACACTTCGCAAACAACTTACAAAAGTTAAAGACCCAGTTCCACCAGAAGATCTCACAGGCGCAATATACCAAATACCATGCAAAGACTGCAACAAACATTACATAGGACAAACAAAAAGAATGATCAAAACAAGAAAAAAAGAACACAAACAAGCACTCGCGAAAGGAGACATAGCCTCACGTCTGGCAGAACACGCTTTACAACACGGACACGAACCCGACTGGGACTCAACAAAAATACTACACCGTCACATCACAAACAAAAATAGTAGACTCTTCTTGGAATCTTGGGAAACTTACAAACTACATGGGAAAGCCATTAATACATCACAACCACTTCCAGAAACTTACAAACAACTCTTACTTTGAAATGTATGAGACACCTCCAAATTAGGTAGCCCGCTGTATGGGTTTCTCATTGGTCCCTATTGGGGTTCTTCCATGATTCTATTGGAGGCCTCCCATTGGTTCTCATTGGGTTTTCCCATTCTGCGGGACTACTCTGATGAAGGGTTTTCCAGAAATTTCAAGTATAAAAAAGAGACAGAAACATAACATCGTCATTACTCCTGATGAAGGACTGCTGCTGACGAGTCCGAAAGCTTGGGTGATCTTTTTCATTGCTATTTTACCAGTGTTTAACCTTTTTATGTAATGGACATATTTTATTGAACTTACTATTTAATGTCAAAACTTCACATTGACTTATTATATTACTCATTGAATCATAGTATCGATGTTAAATATCGATTTCCCGTCACACAACCAATATCAATGGCATTGAAAAGAACCATCGATGTTCGACATTTTCTGCAAATTTTATTTAATTTCGTTGGACGCTGTGTACGAATGTAACAACCCCGAATAAAATTTCGTTTATATCAAGGACTTGGAATTTCCTTCCTTTCTCCAAATCTCGAATAAAATGGAAGCGACAGCTAAAAATAAATTTTGGAAAATGGTTTTCTAACTTTCTTTTATAATTTTAACCCATAATGTTTTATTTTCCTTTATTCGATTTATTTTCCGGGAGCGTCATTCGAAGTTTTTCATTGTCAATTTCCATACCGTGTTATTTATTCCAATTTTATCCCTTTTATAAATATTAACAATAAACAAGGAATAAAGAAATTCCTAATAAAAATTCTAAGAATATAAAACTGTGCCTTTCTTGAGTTAATATGAATAAGTTTGGAGTCCTGTTTCTTTAGTAAAGAAATAATTTAGTTCGCATTTTGAAATCTACTAAAATAAATACTAATTTTTATAAATATTTTATTAAATACTTTCATTAATCTTTCATTAAATACTCTTTCATTAAAATATTAAATATTAAATACCTTAAATACATTAAATATTAAATTCATTAAATACCTTTATTAAATACCTTTATTAAATACTTTCATTAAATACTTTCATTAAATACTTTCATTAAATACTTTCATTAAATAACTACTTCATTATACCTTTATTAAATACTTTCATTAAATACTTTCTTATTAAGCTTCATTAAATACATTAAATAACTTTTCATTAAATACTTCATTAAATACCTTATTAAATACCTTTATTAAATACTTTCATATTAAATACCAATTTTAGTACATCAACTGAGGACATGAACATTAAACTTAACTGATAATATGATAAGTTAGTTAATAACTAAAATTACTTAAGAATTATCTGATGAAATAAATGGTAATCGCCTAGTTAAATAAAAGCTGTTTGGTTAAGTGACCATGTTTCTCCCCGATTCACACCCATGGTACACGCGTCCCGACACACAGATACTGGAAAAATATTAAGGCTTTTATAAAATACTAAAAAGTTTAGATTTTCTTCGACCATTGTATAATTGTTGTCATGATGTTGTTTCAAGGAAGTAGAGAGAGAGATTTTACATTTTCAATAGATTTTTTGCCGTATTTCTGACGCTAATGAATTGGTCTGCAGCCGTCAAGAAACAAACCTATTAAGAGTAATGCCCTTCATCTAAAGAATTGAGCATTAATCAATAGAAAGATACAATGAAGGGGGAAAAACAAAAGATTTTTATTGGCCCATTTCGAAACAGGGAAAAAAAAAAAATCCCTGTTCCATTCAAAAACTATTATTTCGCACTTCTTCCTTTTTAGCGTAGGGTTATTTCCTATTCAACGCAATATAAATCCCCAAGTCTACAATGAAAAAAAGAGGCGTGGGGATTTTCCCCATTAGTGTCATATGCACATCCCACATAAACTCAAACAATAATTAAAAAATTATTCTTCTCCTTTATCCCTTTTTTTTCTGCTACCGCTGTCAGAAACTGCTTTTTTAACACCGAATACGGGAGAAAAGTTTTACCAAAAATCCCTATTTTTTAGCCCCAAAAAAAATTAATTTCGTTTTATCTTAATTCTTCCCCACACACAAGAGTGGCCCATATAAAAGGTAATTTAATTCATGGGCGATTAATCATCGATTGACGTGGTTTTCATCGATTAAACCAGGCATTGCCAGGTTTAGTCAGCACTTTTAAAATATCATTAAAAGAATCACTTGGCGCTAAATTACTTTATAGGGAAATTTTTCAAAGCGCCATCTGTTTCGGTGGAAAAAATCCGTCTAGCCTGCCTACAGAAACTACAAACACCTTAGTACCGCGGCTACATTAGATTCTATGTAGCTTAAAGCTCTATAAGATCTTAAAAACAACTACATCGTGCTTTTTAAACCAAAATTTTAGTTTAAAAGGCAGCCCATGTATTGCCCCATTCCGTCAAATAACCAGTTTCGGAAAATACGCTTTAAATACGTTCGTAAGAGATTAAATGTTCGTCGTCCGTAACTTAGTTGATAGAGCTCTTGCCCGGATTATAGATGGTCGTGGGATCGTTCCCCACCGGACACAGAAAACTTTTTTTTTTTTTGCGAACGTTTCACCATCTAACATCGGCAATAATATTACTACGCCTGAACAAAGTTGGTAAAAGTTTTCTTAATACAATCTGTGTAGTTTTCGACTTGTTTAAATAAGTAAATAACATACTAATATAGAGCATACAATACACAGGGTGGTCCTGAACTCTCCCGACAAAATAAAAGGGGTTGCTGGGGACACCAAATAAGGCATATTTGCCCATATCCCCGTGTCCGCAAAGGGTCCGGTTTGGCTGTAGAGCGTAACCACTGTTTACGTCTATCACGTTGCTACGTAGCCAATTGCACGAATTAAATGCAATTTTTGATGCATAATTTAAGTGAATGAGCTAATAATACAGCAGAAATAAAGAAATCTGGAATTCCGTTTCCTGATTTTGATCTGTGTTACTATGTAGTGAAAATAAGCCTAAAACTGCCTTTTTTAACACACTGGAAAAGAATTGGGAACTGCCAAGTATGTGTAACAGGTGAAGAACATAAAAACAACCATGTTTTGTTCAGTGAATTTTTTTACAAAAATTAGCCGTACGGAAACTATAGTGAATTTAGTGTTTGCATTCCCCGCCTTCAGTGTTTCCACAAATGGCTACAATGCACCATTTCAAGAATTTTTCAAATTGTTTAATATCAACAGATGTCGGGCTCTCTCTGGCGATTTTTTAAAGTCAGTTAAATTCACCGGAATTGCATGTGTAGAATTCATACACTCGCACCTGAAGCGGCGAATTCTACACATACAATTCCGGTTTTTAGAAAACCGCCAGAGAGAACTCGACGTCTTTTGACATTAAATAATTTTAAAACTTTGTGAAATGGCGCATTGTAGCCATTTGTAAAAATCTTGAATGTGGTGGATGCAAATACTAAATTCACTGTAGTGCCCGAACGGCTAATTTTTGGAAAAAAATTCACTGAACAAAAAATGTTTATTTTGATGTTCTTCACCTGTTACATATACTTGGCAGTTCCCAACTCTTTTCCAGTGTGCCAAAACAGGCATTTTTAGGCTTATTTTCACTACATAGCAACAGAGATTAGGAAAAGGAATTCCGGATTGTTTTTGTCTATTATATTATTAGCTCAATCAGTCACTTAAATTACGTATCAAAAATTGTATTTAATTCATGTAATTGGCTACGTAGCAACGACATGGACATAAACAGTAGTTAGGCTCTACAGCCAAACCGGCCCCCTTGCGGACACAGGGGATATGGGAAAATATGCCTTATTTGGTGTTTCCAACAGCTCCTTATTTTATCGGTAGAGTTCCGGAACACCCTGTACAATAAACTTAAATTATTATATTCGTTTTTGGTCATTTATATTTTATTTTGATGGAAATCTCGATATAACGAGCTAAATATTAGGTCCCTCTATGCTCGTTATAAGAAGTTGGTACCAACCTTAAATTTCAGCTGTTGTTAGCGAGGCTAACGCAACGAAGGACAAAATATTTCCTACATCGGAAAAAAGGAGATTTCACTTTCTTGAAATTAGCAAGTTTTTACTCTCATGAAATTGACCAGCTTTCTCGTCTTTTCTCGCGTCATTATTTCAAGGCAGAAAATACTTCACAATTACTCATTTTTAATTAAACTTAATTATGTTTGCTTGATATTCTTAATGTCCGTAAATTACAGCACTCCCAGAGAACTGCTCTCATTATTTTAAATGTAAAGAGCGCTTCTGCATTTTAACATGTTATTTTATTTTTTTTTAATTTTCTGTCATCAAAATCTTCCGTTTCTTTTTCCCGCATTTTTTAAGAACATTTTATTCCTTCCCGGGCTTTTATTTACCCTTCAAAGTAAGCTACTGTCAGCCAATCACCTTCTCCGAAATCCAGTGATTAAAAAAAAACTAGATAAAAGCAATTTGCATATGTACTAACTTTGCATACCCGCCGGCCTCTAATTATGAATACGCAATAAGCAGTGCAATTAACTGCCAAGACTAATTGGATCCTGAACCCGATAGCGGAATGAGTTATTTTTACTTTGTCATTCCGGAGAACCTTCCTGTTTATTAATTTTTCGTATAGCTTGTAATTTTAGCTTTATAACCGCCGCGTAATTTTAGTAATTCTGTAAATTACGGTAATTTCCTTGCGTGCTATTATTTCATCTCGGATTACTAAGAACCGACCGATAATTTAGCGTAACGAGTAATAAATGTAAGCCCCACTTTCTAATAAAGGTTTAGGACTGTCGAAATCGAATTAATATTATATTAAGTTCATCGATTAATATTTCTTGTGAATTAATGCTTTTCGCGGACTATATGGCAAGGCAATTTTTGGATGGGTTGCAATACCATTTGCACTGTGGAATACAGTTGATGTCCTCATTTAGATTTTGTTGAAATGGGACAAAAATGGGAATTTTCTGACGAAATTTTTTCTTCCGCTTGTCTTCTCAACACCATTGTTATAAATCATTGATTGCCAGTTGTGTACTTTGGGGGCTGTGGGCAAAAAAAAAAATCGTTTTGATTAACTCCAATGCAAACATTGCTACTAGGCTGCGATGGTCAAACAGGGAGGACTAATATTTACCCCGTGCAACACCATCATCGGATAGATACAGTAGCGAGTAATGTCAGGATGGGAATCTTTGTGGGGGCCCGTCATCTAATGCAAAATTAGTATACAAAAGTCTGATTCCAAAAACCTGATTTGCCAAGAAAAGCGTTGTTGTGTGGTACTTTATAACGATAGATAGATAGATAGATAATTTAATTTCAAAAGTTAAATACAGGCGGCACTTTTTCCGCCGAACGGATGGATTTCACGTCTAGACTAGTAAGTTTAGTATTGCAACCGTCCAACAAAGCCATCGCCTACTTCCGAGCAAAGTCTATCCAATTAGCTGGAAATAAACTGCGCATGCGCTTTGCTTTTGAAATTAAATAACCAATTGTAGTACCTAGTGCTTTACACCATATCCATGCAGAAACAAGTGTTCTGTGATTCGTTTTAAACTAACTTGAGACGGTGTTAACAGATGCAGAAGTTTTGACGAATAACATAAAATGTATAACCTGTCGCCAAAATGAAGATCTCCTTTTATATATCTCGAAATTGTCCCAGGAATCCCGCTATGTGGTTACTATCCGAGGGTGGCTGAAAACCCTGCATATATGGAAGAAAAAAAGAGAAGTGAGATAGAAAAGAAGGAACAGAAGGATGAGAAAAGAATTAGAAATCAAGGTAGAAAGAGAACAAATTTTTTGTCTGAACTTAAATCTTCCCAGTTCTACACAATTCAAATTCTGAACTATTCAAAACAATTCTTGAAGGTATCCTCATTAAGAATTTGTTTTGCTCTCCGGTAGGTGGCGTGCCCTCCGGTAGGTGGCGTGCCCTCCTTTTTGTATTTGGGACGCTCAATAACTTAGTCGCAAAGTGACGATGAAGGAGGGAACATCTCCCTTCCGTTCTTGTTTCCCAATATATATGTGTTTATAAATATTTGTTGATAAAGTTTATGGAACAATACAGTCTTCTATTTGTTCGACGGACATCACGTGACATAAGTGGTCATCGTGGACCGGTGGATCCAGCTCATCGTGAATTGTTTGAAAAGGAAAAGTCGAAACGAAACTGATTGAAATGGCTCCCATTGGCCTCGGGCCAATAACAGTGTTTGACCGAAAACTAGGATATATACGAGGAGAAGTCACAAGAATCGAGGCTATTTTACAAGGTGACAACATAACTGTAGATGCTACGGAGATTAATCAAAAACTGTCTACTGTTGAAAAATTAGGCGGTAAGTTAGAAGATTTAAGTGGTGAATGTTATTCCTCTCTTTCGGACGATGAATTGCCAGGTTTTGAAGAAAGCTTAAGTGAACTACAGATTGACCTCGAAGCATGCGATGTAAGCTTTCAAAAGCTACCTCAATCCAAATTCTATTTCAAATGGTATAAATGATCTGTCTTCTCGTGGCTGTCAATTAAAATTTGCGTCAATTAATCTTCCCGAATTCTCAGGTTTATATGTTGAATGGTTGTCATTCAAAAAACAATTTATGTCGTTAATTGAAGATGATGATCAGTTGTCAGAACAACAGAAATTATTTTATCTTCAATCAGCACTTAAGGGTAATGCAAAACAATTAATTGCGGTAAATGACACATACGATAGTTTATTCGAAGCATCAAAGAAACATTTGGAAAACACAAGGTTGCTTATTATGAGTTCATTGGTGAGATATTGAACTGCTCTGAGGTTAAATGCGAATCTGCATCTAATCTAAGACAGATGCTCGATAAAATCGAAAGTAATTTGCGATCATTAAAACAGTTGGATTTAGAAACAAACCCTCTTTGCGAAACCATGTTAATTTCTGTAATTCTTCAACGAATTGATATAGATACACGTAAACCATACGAAATGGAATTGGGTTCTGAATTACCAAGTTGAAAAAAATACACGGAATTCTTAACCAAAAGGTGTCAATCTCTAGAAAATGTCAACAGAGGTTCGGAAGAAAATAAACGGCAATCAACCCCAAAATTTACGGCGTTAATAGTAAAAAATGAGAAAAATAATTGTGTGTTAGGATCTACCGAATCACACCCCATTTTCAGGTGTAAAACTTTGTCGATTCAAACGCAGATGAGAGATTAAAATATGTCAGAAAACATAATTTGTTTTAATTATTTGGGATTGCATGCAATGTCTAGATGCAAGGAAATTCATTTGAAATGTAAAACTTGTTACAAAAATTGTAGTACAAGGTGCAGGATTTTTCTCTGAGGGGCATGAACAAAACAAAAATGAACACGACCAGTTGGCGCCATCGTAAAGCGCGGCGTGAGCAATTGCAACATCGGAACAGGAAATTGCGCAATCACAAAGGCCAAGGCCAGATGCTTCAGATGACGAACTGCAAAATGCATCTTGTTTATATTCGCTTGATGTAAACAAAAACTTTCTTGTTTCCACAGTAAAGTTTAAAATTATGCAATCAAATGGAAAGTACTTATATTTAACAACTTTATGTGATTCAAGTTCTATGAGAAACCTTATAACTGGAAATGCAGCTAAATTACTAGGCTTTGAAAGGCTGCAATGCAGGGCAGATTTAATTGGACTAAAGACTACGGTAATTCCGATTACTGAAAAGATTCGCACGGGTATAACTAATGATGAAGAATCGTTTAGTAAGCAACTTGCATTTTTGATTTTACCCGAAATTGCGAGAAATGTCCCTGCCGAAAA
>QLNU02015003.1:1845290-1876048 GCA_006491805.2 Dysdera silvatica
TACCGCAAGCCTTTCAGCGTTGCTCTCCCTCCACATAATCTTTCTTTCCATCCGTATCAACAAAACATGTCCGCCTTCTACACCTATGTCTTCCGGGCTCTACAGTTCTGTTCGTCAACGGACTCCTTATCTGATGAAATTTCTTTGCTTAAGACCATCGCTCGCATCCGTGGGTACTGTCCCAGCATTATCGATGCTGCCGTTTTCAAATTCTCAAAACGTTCTTACAGTACATCTCTTAGTCGAATATCTTCAAATAATTACATTGGCTTCGTAACACTCCCTTACGTGTACAAACTTAGCTCCGCCATTGCCAAAGTCCTTCGGCAAGCCAAATTCAAAGTTACCTTCTCGCCTATTAACAAGATTTTGCCCTCTAGACTCAAAGATAACATTTCCACACTCCAACGCTGGGGCGTGTATCAAATTTTTTGCCAGTTCGGACTTTCCTACATAGGACTGACAAAACGTGCCCTCATGCATCGGTTGAAAGAACATCGCCGATACGTTGAGAAAGGTGAGGTGCACAAATCATCCATTGCTGTTCACAGCCACGAACACAACCATCGCTTTAACTTTTTTGACGCTCGTATCATCCACCAACCTCATTCACCACTTGAACTGGACTTCGCCGAAGCTTTCTTCATTAACATGTTTCGTGATTCCATTGTGAATGACCACAGCTCAACTCCTTCCTTCAGCTCAGCTTGGCGAAATGTACTCCACCTAACTCCTTCTGATATTAATCCATAGTCCCGCCATAATTGCCACCTCTACTAACAGACAGCCAACTTTTCCACAATTTGGTAATTTCTGGGAAGAGTGGCCGCACTACAAAAACCACGTAGTACTTGACTTCCTACTTTTGGAAGTCAACATTTCACTTAATAACTCAACTCTAGTTACATCCGCGAATCAACCTCGTTTGTTGACGATATTCCACGTGTTCACTCCCGAAGAAGGGCGAACTTTTATCGCCCGAAACGCGTAGCTCGAACTCAATCTTGACATAAATACGCTTCTAAAACGTTGTTTTTTGTGTCTTATTTATATTGCGTATTGTTTCGTCGAATATTTCCACGAACCCAAAGGAACATGGAGAGGTGCATGCTTGGAATAACTAGGAGAGATCGAAAAAGAAACACTTGGGTGAGAGAGCAAACTAGAGTAGAGGACATCATTGTTAAAGTAAAAGGGCTGAAATGGCGATGGGCTGGGCATATTGCAAGAAGAACTGATCAACGATGGACAACAGAAATTCTGAACTGGATTCCAAGAGACCACCGAAGACCTAGAAAACGTCCTCAAACTAGATGGGTGGATGAAATAAGAAAACAGGTTGGGGTGACGTGGAAACGAATGGCCCAGGATAGACTTGTGTGGAAAGCATTTGGAGAGACCTTCATCCAGCAGTGGATAGATAATGGTTGAATATGATGATGATGATATATATATATATATATATATATATATATATATATATATATATGTGCGCATGAACCAATCATTTACTCAGGATTTGCTTTTGAATTCAATAAGTACAAGATATGTACACTTCGCATTTCTGCTGAGAATGTATAAGCAAAAGAAATATATGCTATTCCCAGTAAAGTTATTGCAAGAAAATGAAAAAGCAGAAGTCTTATAAAAGTTGTATATTGGCAAAGGTGAGATCGGCGGTACAGAAGATCCAAGTTCCAATTTAGGGAATTTATTATTTGATATGTTCTTGCTTTGTTTAAAATTTATTGGAATCTATCATTGCCGTTTCAAAGATATCGTAAGTATAATATTTCGGTAAAGATATCTCTCTGGCATAATATCGGACATAGCGACCCGGTCGCTTTATATCTAAGCACTTTTGATTTATACAAAGATGGGATATTATTGTACCACAGACTAAAATAGCTCATTATGCTATAATACTTGTGCTAGTTGTGGTTAGATATTATGAGAACCCGCCGTAACTAATACCAACATAGTAGATATAGAAATGACTAAAATACAGACGTTACGTCTTGTGTCTAATTAACAATTAGCGTTAACTAATATAGTGCGTAAATGATAAACGTTAGTATGAATTGAACGCATAAGGAACCATAACCTATATACTTCCAAAATTAACGTTCTTTCGACGTCGATGGTTAACTCTATGTCAAGTATCTTCATGAGTTTGTAGTATTTTTAGTATTAAACGTATTGCTACTTGCCTTTATGACAGTATACCACAATAATGACCATCATATGTGTATATCATATAAAATACTACATAGAAAACGACAGGGAAAATCTTTATTTTAAATTGTGTATCGAAGTAGGTCGAATTTTTTATATTCTTTAGATTCCTTCAAACAATCGTCAAAACAAGCAACCAATAGAGAAAGGGATATAAAAATACGGTCCACGTTGGGATATTAAATCAATAATATAACCAGTTGCATAACAGCGAAATAAATAAGCTTAGTTGAAAAATAGGTTTCAAATCCCATGCTCTAAAACTATAAATCCGTTTTCCAGCAGGAAAACGCAATTTCATCCAGTTAGGATATAATAATATATTAAATAATAACAATTTATTAAAGTTTGGATCTCTATGAACGATATAAAACGTATGCAGGATAAGTATAACAGTATTGTATACAGAAGGATAGACGAAACTTCGAAACAATTCCCATTTAGCAATTGATTGGTAACAATTGAAATTCATTTTACTGATACATTTCATGTCACATATGCCACCATGTCATCTCTCATGTCTACAGTATGTCATATGCCACTAAAAGCGTCACACACAAACATATAATGTGTGTGTGTGTGTGTGTGTGTGTGTGAAAGATGGAGGGGGGCAGGCATGCTCATTTTCACTATTTACATAACTTGGGGGGCAGGCATGCTCATTTTCACTATTTACATAACTTGAAAATTAAATTCGTTTGTGCCTGATGATGACGTGAGAGGGAGAGAAAATGTTTCGTCCATGATATCATCATGATTTGATAATACCACAACGAGAGAGAAAATAGTAACTTATTTCCTTTATTTCTATATCACTGCCCATATTAATTAATCAGCGAAACGTAATAATGGAACCACCAGCTAATAATAAAACACACACACACAAAAAAAAGCAATCAACACTCGGCATAATTTAATTAGAGTACCTTCCCTCGTAGCCACTGTAAACAGCACGTCATCACTACGAGTGATTTAATGAAAGACTAGTCAATTTTCCAAACTGTTTCGTTTTCGCTTCATGTCATTTTTCGGCGTTTTTAATGACGTAAAAGTACCTGTGTATGCTTTTCCGCGTACACGCGTAGGTCGGGATCCCGAGAGTAGGCATGAGCATCGTAGTCAGGTAGTAGTACGTGTTTAATATTCATGGCACTACTCGCATTAATCATCAACAGTGGAGGAGAACACGCTTCCTGAGTTGATAAATGGCACCAACCTGGATCCCTGCAGACCCTACACGTCCTCCTTGCCTCTAAAATGTCCCTACCTTTGCAGGGGATGGGGAGATGTAAAAATTGCTCTCGAATCCCTGGAGAGTACTCTCGAAGTATTAGTTGTTTTACTCCTCGTACTCTTCAGTCAGATAGTGAAACTTGCAAGAAACAGCAGCGCGGGAGGAGGGAGTATCATCCCTTGGCTTCATGAATCCTCCCGCTCTTAGGCAAGAGGATTTCTGGAGCTAAGAAGAAAATAGCGAAAACAATATGGCTTCTGCACATTTCAAGATAGTCAGCAAGGATGAACAGTCAAGTCATCTTTCAGACTTCTGTAGAGATAATGTATAGTGATTGTTAAATTCATCATAACTCTCCGGAGCGAAGGATTACTCATTGTAACATCTACCGAATTAATCTTGCATAACATGAAAACTTCAGCCATGATGGATGACCTTGTTGGGAATTTAATTAAATGCCATGGAATCTGCACAATTATATGGATATGCTAAGTACTTTTAGTCTGTCAAAATATGCAACCATATTGAGGAGATACAAAGAAACCACTCTTTATATTATCGTAATTTCTCTGACATGTACTTTGTCAGTAGAAATACGGTAAAAACCTCTTTTAGTGGATACTCTTCAGATGCGGTCACCCCTTTTATCTATAAGATAAAATTCCCCAGCAAGAAATCCTTTCGCAATAATACCCCTCTTTTACGGGCAAACTTTTCAGGCCGGTGAGTACTCGCTAATGAAGGACTATATTATATTTAAATTACGTTGAAGATCATCCAAGCCAGAAAACAATAATTACATCAATATTGTTTCTCTGATTTTATTGATACTGTTTCTTCTTGTTCTGATCACTTTCTGCTTCTGCCGTTTAAGTAGCATCGCATTTCATAATAGGATACATCACTTTTCCTGCTCAATTTTTGAAACTGTTGTTCATATATTCCAGCTTACAATGATGTAAACTTTCTCACTTTAATCTGTATTTATATTTTGAATGAATCTGTAGGCCTCGGCTCGGTATGAATCTTGCCTTCTTCGAGCCGTAAAACAAATACCAGAAAGGAACTCGACTTAAAATATTTGTTGGCTGAACATACTTTAAAGGTTAAGCCCATTCCTTCAAAGCAAAAACAGCTACTTCATGAAAGTTTGAAAGCCAAGTTTAACGATCTGTCACTTTCCAAATAGTCCTTCGAACACTACTGGGATATAAAAAATAAATTAATGGCTTCATTGTTTACTACACAGGCCTTCTCTGTTGCATTTGAATAAGTTTTGGCGATATTTGAAACTCTTTTCCTTATTCCCAAAGTTCAGACTGTCCAACGATTCAAAATCCATTCGCTGCAGTATACAATGAAATGTCTTTAACGATAAACTGTCTATAATAACGATATTTTCTCTGATCCTAACAGATATAAAATATGAGGTTCTTTAAGGATAAAGTCCAAGTATAAAATCTGTGCAACGTTATCTTTTTAATAAAAAATTATCTTTAACTAAAGTCTCTGCAATCTTCTTTAATAAAGAAAGAAAAGTGCGCCTTTTAAGGATAAAATCTCTGCAATGTTATCTTTTTAATAAAAAATTATCTTTAAGGATAAAGTCTCTGCAATCTTCTTTTTAATAAAAAAAATTGCCTTGAAGGATAAAATCTCTGCAACATTATCTTTTTAATAAAAAATTATCTTTAAGGATAAAGTCTCTGCAATCTTCTTTTTAATAAAAAAAATTGCTTTTAAGGATAAAATCTCTGCAACATTATCCTTTTCCGGGCCCCATATTATCATTATAGCCAAATTCCACTGTATTGTGTAAGAGTTCAAGATTTGTGCATTTATGTGCTCAGTATGCCACAATACACTAAATAAGCATTTAAAAAACATTTTTCCTGTCATATAAAGGAACGAATGAGCGATACTAAACACCCTCCCACCCCTCCAGCGAAGAATCGTCGGTACCCTCTCCCTTTACAATACACTCCAAAAAAAACCCACTTCCAATGTTTAATTCACTGCAACTATTACAATTATTCGGCTGACCTATTTTGTAATTGAGGGTGGGGAAAGGGACGTCCAGTGGGATGAGGGGATTGGATGATTTTTCGTATTTTTTTTAGGAGTTTGTGACTCACTCTAACGTCAAGTCCTTGCACGCAACAGGCCGGAATACAAACATCCTCCCCCTTTTTCATAAAAAAGCGTGGGTGGGCTGTTGGAGCTATTCCAAACAGTATATTTATATCTGTCAAGCGTTGATGTATATGCCTTCAATTATAAAAAAAAGCCTCCGTTTACAGAGTGACGTTTCTATTAATAACTCACTATTATACAGTGGTGTGTTTGAAGAAAGGTGAGAGGTTGGTGCTCCCCCACTCACCTTAAATTACACCATGTTGTAAACTTGTTTGAAGAGACCTCTTATGCGAGAAACGTCCGTTTAGGAAAGTGGTCGGAAAGTGGAGAACATTATTTAGCTACTTTATTCTAATTTTATGTAAATTAGAGCGCCTTGGTTGTTTCGATATCCGCTTGTAAACTCACCATGTGGCGTTCCAGTGAGCCTGATTGTTTCATGAACGTATTGCGGTCAGACGTTATATCAAGTTGTCGGGCGCATTTCCCATGGAACAAACATGCAGTTTCAGAGGGCAAATAACGCTCCTCTATGTAATAGGGCTTTGAGAAGTGACCGTTAAGTGAGGTGGCTGAACTTAGCTAGACTTAGGCCGTAAGACTACTCAAGCCACAACCAAAAGAAATAAAAAGAGAAACAGTCAAGGTACAGAACACGATTGCGCTTTGTTAAACATGTCTAAGAGAAAAAAAAACTGTGCACGGCTATTCCCAGCGACTTAGCGGTCGAAGCATGGGAAAGGGAATCCAAAGACTTCTGGTTCGGATCTAGCATCAATACATGCGTAAATGTTTCCTCTCTTTCTATTATAAGCCAAAAATAAGCTTTATAACTAACCTTAGAGTTTCAAACTTAATCTATAGTGAGATGCAATAAGATTACTTAACGATATTCTTTCGGTAAACATGTCCACGAGAAAGGACACACATGCGCAGGGCTGTCCTCACTAGCTTATTGATTAATCCCTTGCAACTGTAAGCCAAAGATTGATGGTTCGATTCCCGTTCTAATGCGTGATGAATTTTCTTTTCTATATTATGTGCTGAAACAGTAGGTTAATGTGTGGACCTAAACTGTGAAATAACAAATTAAACCGGAATGACGAATAAAATTTAGCAGTAAATTTCATATAGGCCTATATTAAGTTATATAATTTATCTTATTACCACGGAGCAAATGATTTGCATATGAATATGTTCATTTCATTGCCTTGTGTAAAATCGTTTATAAAAATACCATGTAAAACGTCTACTGAGTTTTTCACTAAATACTGTATAAAATAATCATACAATATTTCATTGTGTGTATGAAGACGGTATAAAACATCCATTCAGTATTTCGTAGTATGAATATACTAAAATCTAATATAATAAAAAACATTCAAACAGTATGTTACAATGAAAACATTCATTCAGTATTTTACTATGAATACTGTGTGAGACATTCAGTTAGTATTTCGCAATGAATATTGCATAAAAATGTCATGCAGTATTTCACAATAAATACTATATAAAAACATTCATACAATATTTCACTCTAAGAATACTGCATAAAACATTCATACAATATTTCACTCTACAAATACTGAATAAAACATTCACACAATATTTCATTCTACGAACACTGTATAAAACATTCATATAATATTCAAACAGTGAAATGTTAAATGTATTATAGTTGTGCTCAATCGTTCAGTGAGCCATTTTACCCATCTATTATAAATGAGCCGATTCATTCAGGGATTCTGTCTTTGAATGATTTGACACCAAGCTAGTATCAGTGGTTCATCTGTGGCTTTATGGTTAACCAGCGGAGGATCATTCAATTCGTTCAAATATGGTCACTTTATGAAAAAGATTTATTATTGATTGACATTAAACACCTCCCTCAACCAATTTCACTACTTTGAGGACTGTATAATTCATTTTCTTCGATTTAAATTATTGGTTTATCGAAATTTAACTTTTAATCTCTTCATTTCTCGGAAGTAATTTCGCTGAAATGGATTTTTTAGCAGTCTTATGATCGCAAACTATTTTTAATCTTTAAAAAAGTTTGTTTTTTAGCCCCTTTTTAGACTCTTGTTTCTTTTCCATTCTTTTCTTATGTATTTTATTTTGTAATTATTTCCTTGTCTGTTTTATTTTGTAATTATTTCCTTGTCTGTTTTAATTTGTAATTATTTCCTTGTCTGTTTTATTTTGTAATTATTTCCTTGTCTGTTTTATTTTGTAATTATTTCCTTGTCTGTTTTATTTTGTAATTATTTCCTTGTCTGTTTTATTTTGTAATTATTTCCTTGTCTGTTTTATTTTTGTATTATTTCCTTGTCTGTTTATTTTGTATTATTTCCTTGTCTGTTTTAATTATTTTCTGTAATTATTTCCTTTATTTTATTGTGTAATTATTTAATTGTCTATTTTATTTTGTAATTATTTTCTTGGCTATGTGTTTCGTGTGTCATTATTCTTTTCTCATCTGTTTCATATCGGGATACTTCCTTCTGTTCCATTAATTTTAAATAATTTTATCTCTTATTCGATTTCAACCAGTAAAGAAATTCCGATGGGTTTTTTTTGTTTTTTTTTTCATACGCTTCTTATATATAAAGAAGTCCTACAGAGATTTTTTATATATATTTTTACTTTTATCTTTAATTTAATATATCATTATATATTTTATCATTAAATATAACAACACTGTATCTCTGTACAAATATTCACAATCTCTCCGAAATAAAACTATTATTTATTACTAATGTATCTGCTCGCCTACCTACTTCATGGATATATTAATCAATGAGGATTGTTTTTATATAATCCTCTCTTATTTCTGTTTACTAAAATTGTATATTCCTTATTAAAAAAAAACTCAGAGAAAAATGGCATGCGTCGTAACGACACCTGCAGTTAAAGGGCCCTATGAATCGTTAACGGTGCAATTCAAAATCTATATGTTGGGGGGACTCAAGCATCTTAAAAATTTTTGTGGTGGAGCCTATGAGAAATGTTTCGATATCCAAGGGGGACTGAAGTCCCCAGAGGCCCCCCCCTCTTCCTACGCCCCCCATTTTTACTAATGGCGAAACAATAGAATAGAGTATTATTGTTTGAAACACCAATACAATATTTTGAAGTTTAATTTTCAAGTATTATGGATTAAAAATAAGAAAGGGGGCCCCCTTATAGCTTTCTAAAGGGCCCCAAAACTTATGTGTTTAAATTAATATTAAATAACGAACTAACAAAGCACAGTATTATGAACAAGGGGACGTTCAAGCATTATATAAGTACATTTTTGGCCAGTTTGTACTCCCCTTCCTCCTTATAAGAAAAAATAAGCAAATATTCTCCCCCACTTCATGCTTACGTAAGATTTCGATTTTATAATTTTTTGGTATAAGTTTTTGAAATAAGAATGCAACGTGTGATGCAAATTATAATACTTATTTACATTTTTATTGTAATATTGAGCACTTATTAGTAAGTTTGTTATAATATTAAATGCTTATTTATAAATAGTGTATTCACAACAAATGATCACATTAAAAAAATTTTTTTAATTAAGTTTGTCATTAAAAAGTTTGAATAATTTAAAACTGTTAATAGCTATTTTGCTGGCATTATAAAGTATTTTGTCACATTTTTATAATTAATATTTCTTATTTTGTAAACAAACAGTGTGTAATAAGAAGTGGATTTGTTAAAAAAACAAACGTTTATTAAAAATACGTTCATTATATAATTTAAAATGCGCTAGGACGCTTAGAGGAGGACCCCCAAGAGGGGAAAACGTTGAGAGACATCGATTTAAATAAATATTTAAATTGCGATTGCGTGTATTTCATGTCTTCTACTCACAATGTGTCGTACATCCGGGTACTGTTCGTTCACGAAAAGAAGTCCGATGGAACAGTTAGAAATAACGGGAGGTGACGTCACAAATGGGCTTTCCCATTACAGCAGAGGAGGACTCCAATTTCAGAACTGGCTTTTGGTGAATGTTTGTCGGCGCCAAAATCAAGTTCTGAAATTGGAGTCCTCTGTTGTAATGGAATAGCCCGTTTGTGACGTCACCTCCTGTTATTTTCGACTGTACCATTGGACTTCTTTTCGTGAACGAACAGTACAGTTCTGTCAGAGCGGTTGTCACTTTGTGACTATGAGCTAGGTTTTTTTTTTAATCTCCTGTGGCTACGTAAGCATGGTCCAGACTTCCCCCTTCCCATTGTCAGAAAACATAAGCAAATTTCAAGCCCCTCCCCCCAAAGATGCTTACGTAATAATAATAATAATAATACTTTATTCCTTATTATTTTATACCGCAGGAGACCATACAAACGATTTGCTTGGGAAATGGAAAGAGAGCAGTAGCGATGCTAGTAACGGGGCTCTCTTTCCGGTAGAAAAAGCAAGGGATTTCTCGCATTCTGCAAAAAACAACAAAGATCCGCATTGTTATTAAGAGATTCGGATTCGCTGGAATATCACATTTACAGAGTTTATGAGCACAGTCTTGACTCGAAGACGTTACAAGTGAAGGTTGAAGTCCAAAGGTGGAGTCTTTGTGAGCTGCAGAGCAAGAATGTTTTTCCTTGCAGCCAAGGCCGGAAGAAGAAGTAGGAGAAACGAAAACAGTAGAAAAATGTAAATGAATTTTGAGTTGGCTGTTGCGGGTGCACTTTTAAAGGACATTTATAAGGAAAGGCAGACAAAAGAAAAATGGAAAAGGAAGAGCAGGGAGAGCAGAGGAGGGGGAAGAACTGAAAACTAAAAGGAAAGAGTGGGAAGGCAGAAGTAGCAGGCAGAGCATACTTGATTTAAGTACTAATCAAAGATTTTGGCTTTAAGGGTGAGAAAAGACAGGGCTTTAAAATCTTGGGGAACCGAATTCCAGATTTTAGAACCCGTAACGGAGACACTGTGTGTTTTATAGTTTGTGCGAGTCCGCGGTAGCCTGATATCGTCCTGGTGACGTGTATTGTAATCATGCGTCGTCTGTGAAATGGAGAAAGGTAAAACTAGGTCACCTTTAGTGACTTTGTACATAAGGAGTGCAAGTTTATATTTTACTAAGAGAGTGAAAGGAAGAATGCGCCATAATTTAAAAAGTTGGCCAGCGTGTTCATGGAAGCCTGCAAAGTTAACTATTCGCATAAGCTTTTTTTTTTGCGTTCCTATCAATTGCCTAAGGGAAGTAAAATATGTGATTCCCCAGACCTCAAGACAGTAGGTAAGTTTTGAATAAAATAAAGAATAGTAAAGAATCATTAGGATATATTGAGGAACGACATGTCTGAATCTCAAAAATATTCCCAGGAGACTGCTAAGAGAATTGGTGAGATCGTTAATGTGTTCTTTCCAGGTTAAATTTGAATCGAAAATTACTCCAAGAAGTTTGGCTGATTTCGTTTCCTGAAGGATGGAGTTGCGGAAAGTAATAGGAGAACTGTTAGGTAATATTTTTTGCCGGGAATGGAAGATAACGTAGTTAGATTTTGCAATGTTTAGCTCTAGTTTGTTAACGTAAAGCCAACGTGAAATGTTATCTAAATCTTGGTTGACTTTTTGCACTGTTTCTTCGATATTTTTTCCCAATACCAGAAGTGTCGCGTCGTCAGCATAAAGAAACAGCTGACTATTCAGGACAGCTTGGGGCAAATCGTTGATGTAAAGAAGGAAGAATAGCGGAGCTAAACAGCTTCCTTGAGGTACACCAACGCAAATAGTTTTGCGAGTTGAGGGAGTTTTACCTATGAAAACTTGCTGTTGCCTATCAGAAAGGTAGCTGTTCAGTAATTTTAGAGGTGTACCCCGAATACCATACCGTTCTAATTTCGTCAGTAAAATGTCATGCTTAACATTTTCAAACGCTCTTTGGAGATCTCTTTGCATTCCTATTACAAAATTGCTTTTGTCTATTTCGTCAGAAATCATCTCTTTGATATTAAGGAGGGCGGTATTTGTTGACTTACGTTTTCTTGGCCTATGAATACTTGAACCAGAGCCGTGGCCAAGCTGGGGCTATAGGAGCTGACCCCCTCCCACTAGAAAATATTTTTTTCTCAAAATCAAATATTGTAGAATTTTATTTTAAATTTTTTGTTTTGTACGAAATTGTACATAACAATGGGAATTGTTCTTTGACGTTAAAAATGTATTCGAAACAGCTTTCTACCGTAGATTTTGTGTATATAATGGTTGTTTTTTTATATACGTTTGAATCTTCATATACTTTATAATAAAGATAGGAAGATTATACTAAAATTTATTTCTTAATGCAAAATTTACGTTAAGAAATTTATTTATTAACATTAAATATATTAGTTTGCTTATATATTTAGTATTATTAAATATATTAATAAAATACATCAAAACATTTACGAATTTTAAGCTCCCCTGTGTAGTTTCTTTTTGAACCCCTTGTAACAAATGTCTAGTAACAGTCCTGACTTGAAAGGCCCTCAATCCATGTCAAAATTAATCAAAACAGTTAAAAATATTTCAAAAAAGTAATTTGTGCAAATCAGTCGAAAATAAGTAATTCATACAGATTAAATTTTTTTTTTTTTTTTGGAAAGAGAGGTGGCTATTCACATTACGCTCCTGTAGTACGTAATGTGTTTGTATTCCATTACGCTAACAGATGTATCGCACGACCGCTTCTTTCTCATTGGTTGAATCATGCTTGTTTTTGCAGCTGCGTTTATCCAATTATCTTTCAGCTTTGATAGACACGTTTCTCTTTTCATCCGCCTGTTTTTTCCTCTCAATCTCCCTTTTTCAGGGTGAACGAAACCTTCGGAACGGGCACTACGTTTAAGGGCGTGGTACTAAATGCTAGGAGAAACAAAAGCGTTTAAATCTCTTCAATGCATTATGTGCCACCACTTCTATCATGATATACAGTGTGTTCATAAATTTTTTATCCACCCCATTGAAAACCTTAAATAATTTGTTATTTCAGGAGTCATTTTATAATATGTACAGTAATGAATTTCATAACACAAGATAACACACAGCACATGTGGTCTTAGCTCTCCTTGTGCAATATAATAATCTAATACAAATTTTATACAACACAAACTAATATTTTTTGGAAAAATTATTTTTCTGTATATTTTTATTTGTTCCTATTTTTATAATTATTATAATTTATATACTTATTTTGCCTATGGAAGCAAGGGCTGTGTCAGAACTTAGTCTCTACCCATAGCTGATCAGGCAGATCTATTATATATATATATGTGTGTGTTGTTTTATAATGTAATCTATATTCGTATCTACCTGAAATAAATTTGAATTGAATATAGCTATATAGCATAAACTATCTAACATAACTATTATACCATATACTAGCTAATACAACCATTATACAACATAAACTACCTAATACAACCATTATACAGCATAAACTACCTAATACAACTATTATATAACATAAGTTATCTAATACAAATATTATACAACACAGACTATCTAATACAAGTATTATGCAGTATACACTGTTGTAATTATCAACGCAAACTATTTATTTGATTAGATGAATTCTCAAAACAAACATCACTAGGCCAAATGATAGTTAGGCTGTAGAATTCATTTGGTGTAAAACCTAAACAAAAGAGCTGTAGAATTCATTTGGTGTAAAACCTAAACAAAAGAGCTATAGAATTCGTTTGGTGTAAACCTAAACAAAAGAGCTGTAGAATTCATTTGGTATAAAACCTAAACAAAAGAGCTATAGAATTCATTTGGTGTAAAACCTAAACGAAAGAGCAGTAGAATTCATTTGGTGTAAAATCTGAACAAAAGAGCTATAGAATTCATTTGGTGTAAAACCTAAACAAAAGAGTCATGTTGTGCCAAACTAGGTGTATAAGGTCGGGTAAAAATACGTTCATATAGGATTTTTCTATTTAAATTATATTTGTATTAAAATTATATTTGTAATAAAATTATATTTGTATTAAAATTATATTTGTATTAAAATTATATTTGTAATAAAATTATATTTGTATTAAAATTATAGTTCTTTCGAGCTCTCCGCTGCAATGAACGATCTAATACATATTAGCTTTGACGTTTAAAACGCTTTAACTGAACTTAAATACATAAAAATCGTAAAAAAAATATCTTCACGTTTCATTCCGAAATTCGCTAGCTCTCTGCCAGTTTTAATATAACATTTCCAAATTATAATTTATTTTTAATTTAATTAAACATTTTATTTAAATAATTTCAGGTTAAAATATCCATAACTTAAGTCTTTCCTTTAGACGTTAAATTAAATTTACGTAGTTAAAAATAAACATTTCAAATTATTCTGTTTTTCTTTTTTTTCTCATTCATTCATTCATCAGCTAACCTGTCATTTATGGTCCTCTGCAGTCAACGATATCTCAATCCATCTCTGTTTAAAGCTTATTTAGAAGCTGTTCAAGTATTACGTAAGCACATTTTTTGGGCATTTTATACCCACCTCCCCCTTGTAAGAAAAAATAAGCAAATGCCTAACCTCTTCCCTTATGCTTACGTAAGATTTCGGTTCTCCATTTTATTACTCTTTATCATAAAACTATATTATACATGCATTATTAAACAATAATATTATAGTATATATTATTAAATCCATATATTATAGTATATATTATTAAATCCATATATATTATTAAATCATATATTTTATTAAATGATATATTATACATATATTATTAAACTATATATTTTATTGGAAATGATATATATTATACATATTATTAAACTATAAGGGCTAATAATGTAGTATTTTATTATAAAGTATTTTGTTATATTTTTATTATATTTTAATATTTCTTACGTAAATAGTAAGAAATTGATTTGGTAAAATACATTTATTAAAAATAATACATTCATTAAAATTGGAAAATATTAGAGGGGCCACGAGGAGTCTAGAAAATAGCGGAGTGAATAGGGTTGATGGGAAGCCACTGGTTTAAATAATTAAATATTTAACTGTGATTACGTGTATTTTATATCTTTTACTCATAGTGTGTCGTGCATCCCAGTATTGTAATCCTGTCAGGGCGGCTGTTACTTCGTGACTATGTGCTCGGTTTATTATTTTTTGTGTCTTACGTAAACATTGTTCATACTCCCTCCCGTTGTCAACAAAAATAAGCAAAGATCAAACTACTCCTCACCCAAAGGAGCTTACGTAATTGTTGAACGGCCCCTTAGGTGTAAATACCATTCGGATCTCAATCTTTTCTCTCTCCAAAATTTTCTCTTGCCTCAATCACCTCTTCTTCCATTTTTTATCATTCACTCAAAAAGAATTGTAAAGTGCAGTGTTTATTGATCATTCCAATGGATAATATTCTGTATTTCTGCCGTACCATTTTCCAATGTATGCTTTGGTTCTTCAAAATCATTCGCAAAAACATTTTCTTCAACATCTCCAACCTTTTCAGCTTTCCTTCCCCAAATTTTCCTCTACACTATTGAAACACCCGGATAATGACCATTGAAACACCCGGATAATGACCATAGATAACTGAAATGTGTATATATATATATATCTTGTATTTGTAACTTATAGACAAACCACCTATGGTATACAAAATATTCAAATTAAACACATAAAAAGCAAAATGTAAGACAAACAGCGTTAACCTAAACAAAAACGCAAATTAAATTATATTAAATTATATGGACATTCAACCTTAATGATACTTCATAAAAATTAAAAATTTGTAATAATAAATTCAAGTAAAATACTTTTGGAAAGTGAGTAGTCCACCTGGGCATGACGGAGTAATGATGGAAATCTGAAATTTCATTGTTATATTTGGCAATAAACGGCTGAACTAATGTAATAATCATCCATGTTTATGCTTGGTTGAAATTACAGCTTTCTCAGACGTCCGCAAGATCAGCGAGCGAATAAATAGTTTGTATATTTGTACTTTCACCTTATTGGCTGTCAAGCAAGCACTCTGATTGGTTTGTGCAACAGCTAGCTCAAATGTATTTAAACTCAATGTAACCTGAATGAAATTAACTTTGCTTAGCTTTCCACAGCTCGCTGGATTAGCTTGCTTTTCGTGTTCTCCACGTTGTACGTTTGATTAAAGTAAAAGCGTTATTTTTCTTAATCTACGTGATATATTTATTAAGTACAAATAATATTTTTCGTTAACCTAAACAAAGGGCAATAAGCAAATGTATAATTCAATCATGTTTTTTTATAGGTACATAGTATGAAATTTTCATTTTAGTATTCCAATTCCCCAGACAGATCTTTCTACTTTATTTTGTTTGCATCTTCATTCCATTCAGTTCAGTCTATCCGTTATCATTACCCCCGGGAAATTTAATCTCGTCATCAATTTCCATTTCATGATCATTATAAATTAAATTTTTCAAATTCCTGTACGGTTATCTATGTTTTTAAATTTTATCGTTTTTGTTTTATTAACAACTATCTGGTTTAATCTTAAGTACTTCCAATATTTTTTTTGAATTATCCAGAAATTGGAATAAATGGAATATTTCATTTCCTGGTAAAAAACGTTTAATATTGCTTTTTATCAGAGAAAATTATGTGAAAGAAAGCTAAGTTCTGATAACCGATCACGAGGTGCATATGTTATCGGGGATTAGAAATTTTAATCCCGAATACCGGGATCGTGAAAAATAATTAAAAATTTACATACAAAACGTTAAACACTGGTGAAATAGCAATGAAAAGATCACCCAAGCTTTTGGACACGTCAGTAGCAGTCCTTCATCAGGAGTAATGACAATGTTATATTTTTGTCTCTTTTTATACTTGTTTTCTGGAAAAAAACTTTTATCAGAGTAGTTCCGCAGAATGGAAAAACCCAGTGGGAACCAATGGGAGGCCTCCAATAGAAATCACGGAAAAACCCAATGGGAACCAATGAGAAACCTATATTGCGGGGCACCTGATGTTGGGAAATCCCATATATTTCAGAGTAAGAGTTGTTTGTAAGTTTCTGGAAGTGGTTGTGATGTATTAATGGCTTTCCCATGTAGTTTGTAAGTTTCCCAAGATTCTAAGAAGAGTCTACTATTCTTGTTTGTGATGTGCCGGTGTAGTATTTTTGTTGAGCTCCAGTCGGATTCGTGTCCATGTTGTAAAGCGTGTTCTGCCAGACGTGAGGCTATGTCTCCTTTCGCGAGTGCTTGTTTGTGTTCTTTTCTTCTTGTTTTAATAATTCTTTTTGTTTGCCCTATGTAATGTTTGTTGCAGTCTTTGCATGGTATTTGGTATATGGCGCCTGTGAGATCTTCTGGTGGAACTGGGTCTTTAACTTTTGTAAGTTGTTTGCGAAGTGTTGTGACAGGGGAATAGAATGTTTTGATATTTGCTTCCTTGAGGATGCGAGAGATTGTTTCGGAAATGCCGTGAATATATGGAATGGATATGCGGGTGTGAGACGTGTCATTTAATGATGTACTATTGGGTGTACAGTTTTTGAGAATGAATCGTTTAAGGTATCCATTATTTTTAAGTGCCGTGTGTATATGTTTGGTTTCTGTGTTTGAAAATGCTTCATCAATGAGAATTTGCTCTAAGATTTAATGTTTTAACAACGGAAGCTTTATGGCATGCTGAATGATGTGATTTGAAATCGAGATATCTGTATGTGTGGGTTTACGGTAAACTGAGGTGAAGATAGAGTTATCGTGAGATCTGTGTACAAGAACGTCTAGGAAAAGGAGTTTATTGTTCTGTTTCGTATGTGAATTTTATATGTGGATTTAAGTTATTAAGATAATGGAAGAAGCTTTGGAATGTATTAGTTTTAAGTACAACAAATGTGTCGTCGACGTATCTTTTCCAGAATTTAATGTTAAAATTCGGTGAGGACAAAGCAGTTTCCTCAAATGACTCCATAACCAAGTTAGCTACAACACTTGAGACCGGAGATCCCATGGCAGTGCCAAAAACTTGTCTATGGATAGAACCATTTGAGGAGAACACAGCAGAGTCCAGACAAAATTTCAACAATGTGCAGATGTCGTGAGGTGTTAGTGAAGTGCGTTCATGTAGTGTTGTGTCATTTTGGAGGCGTGTAAGTGCGGTGTCGATTGCAAGTGATGTGGGAATGCAAGTGAAGAGAGAAATTACATCGAATGAGACCATAAGGTCGTCGTCGTCAAGTTGTAGGTTATTTAAAGAGGTGCAGAAGGATTGGCTAGTAGAAACAGTGTAGTCGTTATTACCGATTATAGGAGAGAGTAGACGTGAGAGGTGTTGTGATAGGTTATATGTAGGAGAGCTGCAAAAACTAACTATTGGTCTGAGAGGAATATTTTGTTTATGAATTTTAGGTAATCCGTAGAAGGATGGTAAGCGGCCGGAAGTGCATTTTAAAGAGTCGTAGAGATTAAATGTAAGTTTTTTAGATTTATAGAGTTTTAGAAGGAGAGAGTTCATTTTGGATTGAATTGTTTGTGTAGGGTCTTTTGTGATGTGGGTGTATGTATTTGTATCAGATAAGAGTGTAGAGACTTTATGTAAATAGTCTGGACGATTTAAGACGACTGTAGTACGGCCTTTATCAGCTGGCAGTATGACAAGGCCCTTGTCGTTTCGTAGCTCCCGGAGGGCAACCCCTTGCATAGGCGTTAGGTTGTCCTCAGGAAGTTTTGGACGCCGAAGGAGTCCTGCCACTCTGCAGCGGATATCAGCTGCAACACGTTCGTCAGTGTGATTATTTTGTAGAGCATTTTCTATGGAAGCGAGAATCTGTGGTGTAGGAATTTTAAGTGGAGCAGGTGAGAAATCCCTCGGCCTAAATTTCTCACCTGCTCTTCACTTTGTTTCTGTGAAAGGAAGTGAATGGAGCCGAAGGAATCTCTAGACAGAGAAGGGGGGAGAATAGAGGACGCTCATTGAAAAGGCCCAGGTCCTCTAGGAACTATAGCGACAGAACAAGGTATTTCCGCTATAGCATGACTTTTGCTACTCATACACCGTAAAAGCACAAACAAGCAAAATGTCACTCATTTCATGCCTTATTATTTCCACCTCTACTGTGGTATTATTATATATATATATCTAAGGAAGCTTTATTATTGCCATAACGTTGTAATTGTATCCTGATCAGTTTCATTGTTGTCGTGGAGACGCATATAGTATGGCTGTTCTAATTGTTGTAAAAACAACACACTGCGAGAGTATCAGAATATGCGAGTAATTACAAAGATTATGCAACGAGTGTCGCGCAGAATATAAACCTGCTTGGCATGAAAGAAGTGTACAGCTGTACCTTCAGTGTATCAGTTGGAAGGACGATATTTTTTTTAATATCTGTAAACTAACCGGTTCATCCTGGGGAGCACAACCAGACGTCCTGCGTACTACGGGATCGGCACTAAGTATTTCTACGGCGGAATATGCAGCACCGGTATGGAGGTGCTCAGCTCACTCCAAACAAGTGGATGTCGCAGTGAACGAGACTGTCCGTATAGTTACAGGATGCCTTAAGCCGACTCCTATCTCAAGCATATATCCTATAATAGGTATGGCACCACCTGTAGTGCGCAGGAGAATTGCAACTGAAATCAAGCACTTGAAACAGAAGGATGACCCTCGCCATCCTTTGTACGAGCACAAGATACAGACTGTTAGACTAAAATCTAGAAAAAGTTTTATAAACTCAACAGAAGAACTGAAAACTTCTCCGGAAGCACGACAGATGTCGCTGTGGAAAGCAATGATGCCGCTTACTTCGATAAAACTTCTAGAATCAGGACTAAAAGGACTTCAACTACCTTTCTCTACATGGAAGTCCCTCAACCGCTTGCGGACCGAGGTCACCCGGTGCAAAACAAACCTAATTAAATGGGAGATGGGTAATGACGACGAGTGCGGCATGATTCAGAACTACGATCACTTACTGGTATGTCCGAGAATGTCCATAACTTGACCGAGGGAAGATCTGGCAAAGGTAAATGACAGTGCTTTATATGCTGCCGAATATTGGAAAAATATTTAATAAGTACTTAGGACACGAGAGAAGAAGAACAAGGAAATGGAATCGGTTCACAATTATTATATAAATTTTTTTATAATAAACGCATTTTTTAAGATTTTCAAATTTCCCATATCTTGTTCGGTGCTAAATGACCCTTCTGTCCTTGTGTCATAAAATTACAACCAGTCAGTCAAATTTCCAATAATGTTCATTAGCATTTCCAATTATTAGACCAGCCTTGAAGGAGGTGATGATTTTACTTAGCCCCCCCCCCGAAAATACTCATATGGGCGCCACTGCTATGTTTTAGTAACAGCCACTTTGCTATAACTGTTTTCTGCAGATATAGTTGCAGCATAATCTTCTGTGCATTAAAGGGGAAATGAAAGAAGAGGTGGGGGGGAGAAAGGGAAATATTTGGAGAAAACCCTATCAGGAGCTCACATTGCTGGGCAATTTTTCCAACACAAAAATCCCTACCGCTTTACATCTATAGGAAGTAAACCGAACCCCATTTTTCCAGCTGATTCCATTGGAAGAAAATTCCCTTTTTTTTCCCCAAATTTCCTTTTTTCCGGGAAAAGCGAGATGCTGACACAGATGATAGACTGGCGAATGAGACGAGCTTGTTTGGATCCGGGAAAAAATGTGGGATAAAATACGGATAAAGCGGGCGGGCGGAAAGGCCTCGTCACTGTCAGGGTTTCCAAATTCACGGAAAAACATTTTTTTTTTTCCTTTTTTTCCTAGAAGTGTTAACTGGGAGTGTTAAGATTACGCGTGTGCCGGCTGTGTATGATGTGTTGACCCTCAAAAACTCGGTGAGATCCGGCTTTGCTTTCGTAAAAAACCCGGAAAAGTTTTTCGTCTCGACTTAAACTAGGGTTTTTTGTTAGAAAATGGGGACATTCTGTCAGAGGAAAACGCTAGCTTTATCTCAAAAATTCCTAAAGACATATTGACCACTAAAATAAAACGTTTTCAATTGTTTAGATAAATATTATTAAAAGTCACTGCAGGTCTTCCAAACATAATGAAGGATGGGAATAAAGTATATACACGCAGTTCAGACGCAATAGCCGTGCGGTGGCGTACTGGTAGCGCGCTCATCTATTTGCGCATTATCATCTATGCTCTATCATCTATCACGCTAATCTATGCTCTATCATCTATCGCGCTCATCTATGCTCTATCATCTATCACGCTCTTCCATGTTCTATTATCTAATCACGCTCTTCTGTGCTCTATCGACCATCACGCTATTCTATGCTCTATCATCTATCACGCTAATCTATGCTCTATCATCTATCGCGCTCATCTATGCTCTATCATCTATCACGCTCTTCCATGTTCTATTATCTAATCACGCTCTTCTGTGCTCTATCGACCATCACGCTATTCTATGCTCTATCACCCATCATGCTTGCCTATGTTCCGTCACGCTCATCTGTGCTCTATCGTCTATCGCGCTTATCTATTCTATCACCTATAATGCTCATCTGTACTCTATCATCTGTCACGCTCATCTATGTTCCATTGTCCATCACGTTCATCCATGCTCTATCACCTATAACGCTCATCTATGCTCTATTATCTATAACGCTGATCTATGCTCTATCACCTATCACGCTCATCTATCTGCGCTCTATCATTTGTCACCTGTCTACATTAACTCATGTTCGAACCCAATTGTAGAACACCTTCCGCTTTTCTGTCTATTCTAGACCAAGGCTTGGTTCCCTAAAAAAAAAACCAAAAAAAACTAAGTCCCGGTGCAGCATGCCTTTAACTGCCTTTCCGCCCAACAAATTATAACGAAATTGCTTTTGCATTTTTATCGTCGATGTTTCGTCTGTGAGTCCCAGCCATACCATTCTTTGTGAGGTTTTACCCTTACCGGATGAAGCTGTTCTTGACTCTTCGTTGACATATTCATATAATTTTTTTTTTCTCATAGTCGGCTTTCTGATCTTTCTAGAAATAGGTTGTACACATTTTCGAAGTCTTTCTATTCATTTTCCGAGTTTTTTTTTTCTACCTATTTTTAGTAATCGTGTTCTGTCTTTTAATTCCTTTAGTTTGCCCTCCAATTCTGTTAGCTCTCCTACTCTGTTTTCCCTGCTCTTTTACCTCACCTAATCAATCTTTTAGTTTTCCCTATTGTATTTTTTAGTTCTCATTGTTTGCCTTTTAGTTCTCACTGTTTACCGTTTAGTTCCCATTGTCTATCTCTTAGTTTTCATGGTCTGCCTTTTAGTTGTTTGCCTGTTTTTCTATTAACTCGAATTTAATTGCTGGTAGGTGTCAGTCTGCTTCCTCTTTATTCTCAATCTGCTTTCACTTAGTTCTCAGTCTGCTTTCTTTTAGTTCTCCGTCTGTTGTTTCTTAACTCTCAGTCTGCTGTTTTCTTAGTTCTGTCTTTCACTTAGTTCTCAGTCTGTTTTCTCTTAGTTCTCAGTCTGCTTTCTCTTACAAGGGGGAACCTACAATGAGTGCCCCGTCGATTTTGATGAAATTTTTTTGATGAAAGTAGAGCCAAAATAAAGGAAAACGTGTCTCGGTATTCGGTTAAAGGCGGCTTATTTTCGGGGATATGAATTTTAAAAGATTTAAAGATTATTCATCCTATATATAAGCTTATAATGCGACATCCTTTGCAAGCTAATCGATAGATTAGTTGATAAGTTAACGGCCTAGCGCTTCGTGTTTTTTTGCGTTCCATGCCCTCGGAAATAGATCTTTTTTTTTTTTAATATGTATCCTTTTTACATGTTTGCTTATGTATTTTTATTAGTAAAAATACTTTGCTTACAATCGAATTTTGCTCATAAACTGACTTTAATAAAATTCATATTTACATATTTAATTCTGTGATACTATTTTTCGCAGTTATAATTTTTACACGAATTTTAATTTTTAATTGAAGAGTTGTAAAGGTACAAAAAGTTTAGGAGTTAGCTGTAAGTTTTTATGTGAATATAACTTTTATAAAATTTGCGTACTCATTGTCAACCTGTGAAGGGATGAAATTACACCAATAACGCAGTTTTGTTTTATTTAAGGATTGAAAGATTTTTTCTGAAAACTTTTAACAATTCCATTAAATAAAAAAGAAAACTGCGTTAATTCGTCTTATTTTGTCATTATTAGCCTTTGCAGTCATCCTCTATTAGTATCTATTATGCCTAATATTTTTTTAAATATATTTATCTATTGAAAAATGTATTTTTAGTATGTAATATTTTATAACATATAAACATTTTATGTGCATTTTATTTATATAGAAACATTTTATTTTATAAAATGCAATCAATTTTATTTTAAAACTGACTGACGTGAACATATTTTTTGTGAATCACTATCGGAGGTGTCGGAATTGTTTACTGGTACACAATTTTGGATGATAATTATCATAAAAACAATAAAAACATAAAAAAATTCTACAACGTGAGCATTTTATAAATGAATTGTTCGAACAACTGATTTTCTTTGTCTAATATCATCTGGAAAACAAATACCATCTACATTTTCAAAAACGCTTCTTTCGTTTGTTAACTTTGCAACAAACCAAGAGTACTGTAACATATTCTTAAAATTCGGCGCCGAAAGTTGATTGTGAATAAGTGAATGGATCTTCAAAGCATCTATCTGCTCGCATGTTTAAATGACTATTTTTTTGTAAGCTTTCAACACAATTTTGTAACCTTTTAATGAAATTTTTTACTTGACGGAAGAAGTACACATCACGAGGTTGACAGTATGGGGTACAATGAGGTGGAATTACTTCAACAGTAGAAGAAGAGGTGCCGTCGTCATTTGTAAAAACATTATTAAAGTGTGCTGGATCTACTTAACTACATAACAGGCTGGATGGCTACACCAAAACTTTTTCTACTTTTTAATAATCAACAATTAAAATTCGAGTAGAAATTATCACTGCCCATAAGCGTACAATTAACTTAACTACATAAATATGAATTTTATTAAAGTAAGTTTATGAACAAAATCCGATTGTAAGCGAAGTATTTTTACTAATAAAAATACATAAAGAAATATGTAAAAAGGATACATATTAAAAAAAAAAAGACCGATTTCCGCGGGCATCGAACGCAAAAACACGAAGCGCTAGGCCGGTAACTTACCAACTAAGCTACCGATTGGCCTGCAAAGGATGTCGTATTTTAAGCTCATATATCGGATGCAAAATCTTTAAAAATTCATATCTCCGAAAATAAGCCGCATTGGCACGAATGCCGAGACACGTATTTCCTTATTTCGGCTATACTTTCATCAAAATCGGCGGAGCACTCACTGTGGGTTCCCCTTGTTAGTCTGCTTCCTCTTAGTTCTCAGTCTGCTCTCTTTTAATTTTCAATACCCACTTTTAATTCTCTATATCTGCTTTTTTATTTCCAATGTTTTCTTTTCCATTCGCCCCCATGATATTAAATCCGTCTTTTTGACTCCACAAACCCGTCTTCTAATAGAGTTCGTAGGTTATATCCCGTAAATATATTCCTCCCGACTATCCCCGCCCCAAACGAAAAGGTTACATATGTCGGTGTTGAATCTGGAGAATTATGCATTTGTCTTCTGACGTGCTTTGCATTGCTGCCACAAAACAAAATTAGCTTGTATTTATTCAAATGAGGAAAAACGTCTAACTCGCGTGCAGTAGTTCCGCAGACTTGATGCTTAGGTACTAATTCGGCATTTGTGTCGCAGCTTTACGTACTTTTGAAATGGCAAAACTGTGTGTAATATCTTTCTATGCCTAATGGATTCGCATTGTCGGAAAATATATCTTCTGTCGTAGTTTTATTTTGCGCTATTTTCTTTCAGAAAAACAGAGTTTTTCTAAAAAACTGCACATTTAGCTAAGAAAAACACATTTAAATATTTGTTATAAAGGCATATCTAACAAAATGTTATAAAACCTGTAGAAAAGACAGTTACACACAAACTTTTTCTAAAACGCGAGATCTAGACGTGGTGACCATGCGGTTTTAGAAGGCAAAATAAAACGGAACCTACGAAAAGATTTTTTCCAGGTGCCATGAATATTTCTGGTTATCTACTGAGGTGACCGTAACATTTCGGTTATAGTAATATATTGAACTAATATACATAATAATAATATCTCTCTCTCTCTCCAATTATAATTATTTTTACATATATTGCAATGTACCCTATTATTATCAATGTGTGCTTGATTGTATTTAGACATATAATTGCCATATTCGGATCCAATTCTGATTGGATCATAATTGCCATATTCGCCATTTATTCGGATCCAGTTATAATTGGATCCTAATTTTCATATTCGCACTAAAGAATACTTAATCAGCACCATACCCCTATACACACCAATACTTAAAACTTAAACAACGTACAAAATAATGAAAAATAATGTAAACGTAGTACCAAAACGAAACAAAAAGAATGAAATAGAATGGACGAAACAAAAAGAACTGAATGGAATAAAAAGAACGAAATGGAATTAACGAAATGAAAGAAACGTCGGGTGTGTTATTTGGTTCAATGAATCACATTCGTAAAAAAAATAAATAAATAAATAAATAAATGTTCACATGCACATGTTTCGACCTAATCTAAGGGAGGAATACTAGTATATACAAATATGCACACTCTGCTTTGTCGTATACTGTCACACACGCTTTCCAAGGACAGTTGTCCAGCATGATAATGCTAGACCTCCCACAGCTAAGTTCCCAATAATACTTCCACGAAATGCGTGCTTTCCAATGGCCGGCTAGTTGACCAGACCTTTCGCTAATGCAGTATGCTTGGTACATGTTGGGAAGGCAGCTATGCCTAAGTAGAGAAGTTAGTGATCTGATAAGTGCTCAAGATTTAGTGAATTCGGTGTAATGATGACTACCTCCCCTTGCAGCTTTGCATTTGATTTTAATCACTAGAAATATATTTTTGCTTTGAACTGATCCTGTTGTACATTATCAGAGGTATTGCTGGTATACTAGTATACTAGTGCTACCATACTTCCAGTGGAACATGCCCTATTTGCGATGAAGTTAATTATTTGTTTGTTTGTTTGTTTGGCTTTTTTATGGCGCAAGAGCATCTGGGCTATACTGCGCCATAATTATTTGTACTTATGCAAAATCATGGGTGTGTTTTGAATACGAATATAATACTTTGAATCCATAATGATTGCTAACTTGTTATAATAACATATAACAGTATATATTTTGTATAACAATGAATATGTCTTTCTCCTTTCGACTCAGAACAGATGACCTTTGCTGACCTTGCGCCATAGAAATATAACCAAGAAGAACAGCGAACCTGATCGAACTCGATATTCGTTCGTTGATGTAAAGATAGAGGTTTATATAACGCAAAAAAAATCAGTAACGTAAGAATAAAATTACATAGAAAATTCAAAGAAAATTAATTTAAGTTTTGAATAATTTCCTTCAATCGGATTTTTATCCTTAGAAGTATAGGGAAATTAAAAATAATTAAATATTAATTACAAATTTACATGAAAATTAAGGAAAAAAAATTTTAAATCGACTACAAAATTTTTGAGAAAAATTCAGCAGTACTTTCAGAGAGTAGTAGTGGAAAATAATGGATGAGAAAATTGGTAAAAAAAAAGTTAGGATAACACTATTAGAAACGGATTTGAGAAAACTCGTCAGAAAAAAGAATGAGAAGTTGATTGGAATAAATTTATAAAAAAATAAATGGAAAAAAAAAAGGTTTTGAGGAAACTAGAAGAGAACTAACATTATTATTAGAGAAAAGAACTTGGATGAAAATTAATGTAAGCGAATATTTTTGGAAAAATATATGGAAAAAAAATTAGAAGAAAATATAGAACATCACTTGATAAAATTTATAGAAAAATATCTGTAAAATAATTTCTTTATATTAACAATTTGAAGGGAAATATTGTCTTATAAACCCTTTAATACGAATAAAACGTGTACTTTTCCTGTCCTGGTGGCCGAAAGGTTAAGGCACCCTTCTTTCAACGGACGGTTCTCCGGCTCTGAATTATGACGATGACTCTTTTTCTTCTACAATAGAAACCTAACTGGACCTCAGTCATCCATATCATCAATTATCCGGACGTGCGGAGCTCAGCTTTTTTTCTTTTTTTTTTTTATAAACAAGCGCCCCCATGCGGAAAAGTGGAAGGAGAGAGTGGGATGGAAACGGCTCCCATGATGACGGAAGCCCCTTCCACGTGGCACGTGCGGGTTGGTCGTAAGGTTCTTGTTAAATAGTTTACAATCTTTGAGGCGTCATAATCTTTTTACATGCATACGATATCTTTAATGTATAACAATAAAGTTGTACCATTTTTAAATGGTTTTTTTTTCTTTTCAATTTTTCTTGGTTAGCCATTTTCTATTTATTTATTTTTAGTTGTATTCGATTATCCGGATGTCTCTGGTTTCAATTAGTTCGGAAAATCGAGTTTCTGTAGTATATATATAAAGCTCTTGTTTGAGCTTACAACATGGGTGTTAAAAATGGTTATTCATATTAATTCACCAAAAAAAATTCCAAATAAATTCCAAAAATCTTACCTGTTGGTTTATGTATTGACCAGTTTAACAATTGTGCTAACATTGTGAAGGGTAATAATATCCTGTGAAAGAAAAATATCTATGAAAAAAAATATTGAAAAAATTTAATTAGGATTAAAATTTTACTCCATCTTCAAGGTTGACTGTATTCCTTAAATGTCATATGAGCTTGCATCTCTTCCTTATTATGTCTATATTCTGGGTTAGAGACATCGACACTTCCAGTTTTTCCTGTGTAAGGTATGGCCATGTTTCAAATCAAGGCCTGCAATATTCTTCTTGTGTTGCTAGCTTTGGACTTTCTATTCTTTTTTATATTTCTTACCCTTTGTAATAGATGGTTCTCTTCTCAGAACTTTATATAAACTCTCACACGCACTTATATTCCACTCCGAAAATTAATGTCACTAATATAACACGTATTTTAATATTCAACTTGCAAAACATGCAAAAATTTTGGAACAAATTTCGTTTAGTAATATGTAATAATAAATGTTTAAGTCATGTCCATTTTATTCTTATATTATGCAATTTTTAAAATCGATATTTATTTATTTTTTTTGCAGGAAATTAAGAAACCAAATGCTGATACCGAAATGAATACACAAACTTAAAATTAATAGCCAACTATTTTCCAATGTGTTAATAAGTAAGTCCATAACATTTTTATATATTCGTATACGCATTTAAAAATGTGCATATCATATTCAAGTGTGGATATATTTTATTAATATGTTGGTTTCTTTAATTAGCTACGATTATAGTAGTGCACTGCATAATAGCCCGACGTTTAAAATGCTGATAAAACTGAGAAATATCAGAGTTAATACCCTCTGATATATACAGCGTAATCAGTTTCTACTTAGTTTGGTTAGAATAATCGTTTTAACTTGGATGTTAGTGACTTGGAGTTAACTTGGATGTCAGTGTCTGCGAAGTCAGTTTTTTAAAACTGGCGATTAAGTTTTGTCCGGTGACTTGATTCAGAATACCATATCGATGACAGTTTCTCAAGTACGAGTATAGTCGATATTTTACATCGATTGGATGCAACTAAAAAGTATATTAAAAGATAAATGGTGAAATTTAAAACGCGTTGTTCAAGATTTTTGAGAAAGTTGATGGCTGTATAAAGCGTTTGTTCCGCAGCGAAGAAATTGAACAGTTGTCTCTTTCAATTAATCAAAAAGACTCAGAATAAATGATCAAGTGTAGAGATTACCAACCGTGATGGAAATTTCAGAGTTTCGGTGTGAGTGGTGGGGGTGGGGGGGTTGTCGAGTTAAATTTGTAAACAGCTCCTACTGCTGCTATCGAAAGAAAAATCTTAGATTAGGGGTTAGCCTGAAGGAATAGTGCTTTGAGACACCATATAAAAGGTGCCCGGGAAAAGAAGGTTGAGAACCACGTTCAAGGATGATTAGATGCTGTTGTGGACTTTTCCTTACGGTGGTGTAGTGATAAAACACGTTCGTCTATCATAATACAGTTGAACTTGCTTAAAGCGACCACCTTTTGGACTGAACATCAATAGTCACCATTGAGAGATGATTACTGTACCCGACAGGCTTTGGTGTGGGCATGACGTAGTCCCTACAGGTCCTCTCTTACCAGAAGTGGTCACTTCACGTAGGTGGTCGCTTTATACAGGTTCAACTGCATTAACCTGGTTCCATTTCAAGGGTACTGTAAAGTGCATACAGTCTTTTCTGCCCACAATGCTCCAGAATATAGTTCCGTGGATAACAGAAGTTCGATTCATCCGTGAAGTAGACTTCGACGCAGTTTTGGTACAGCAAAAGGATCTCCAAAATTTTATTATTACTTTTGTTACAGTTAATCAATTGGGTTCAATTTATAATTATACATTTGTAAACAGTTTTCATCGAATGGAAATTATTAGAGCTAAATTTCCCCCTTATTTCCTTCTCTAAGTCTCTCCTCCTCACCTCTTCTTTCTTTTTATCTGAACAATCTTTTCTTTTTGCATTTTAGATCCAATCCTGATGTTTCAGCGTCATTTTCTGAACATATTTGTCTTTTTGTGTAAAGGACAAGACGTTTGAAGTCGCTGGAAAAGCATTCAGAAAGCAATTTTCTTCTCATAATTTGTTTCGAAAATCTAAAATTCAAATTTACACCTGGCCCATCAAAACCTGCATAAAGCTCAAATAATAATTTTGTTTTTCCAGCGTGTTAGAACGTAATTTCAGGGGGAAAACAATTTAAATGTAAATTAGTGTATCTCCTCAAGAGCACAATGATGACAACAGTGGCTTCACAACCTAAGAATGTTGTTTTTATTTACTTCTACACGAAAACCCTTGCCGATATCATAAAACCATAGCTACTTCCTTAAAGTGCAAGGAGCCTTTTAAATTCGTACTTTCATACTTTTTTTTTTTTGAGGGGGAATAGCGCAATGTAGACCAGTTTCATTCAATGAAGAAGCATCCATTGCAAGTGCAGAATAAATCACAATTTTCTCCTGGTTTTACAACTGCCACCTTACAGAACAGCAAGAAAATATGAATAATGTTATAGCTGATATGGCTACTGTTCGGGATCTGAGTTTGTTTTAAATATATCCAAAGCTGGATTCTTGAATTTTATGATGATTTAAAAGAATTCGTTGCAGGATGTTTCCAGTTCCGCAAATACTTTGGACTTACACTTCAAAATATGAAAACGGTGCTTTGCGCAATTTCGCAAAGTGTCTGTCTTTTTTTACTCTTTTTTTTTTAAGGATATTTATACACCTAAAGAGAGAGTTATTGCTATAAAGTTATTCAAATGACATACATAAAAATCTGACATTACAAATCTCTTTGGCCTTCATTAAAGTGTTCGTTTTAACCTGTGCGAGGAAAATTTCTTACCTCGTCGTTTCAGGGCTGCCAAATTTTAGGCTTATACAATCAGGGGCGGACTTGGTGGCCGACTGACCAATCCCTGGCCGGGTGCGCCCTCTGAGAGGACCCAGTCCACCCCTGTATACAATTAGCTTTGTTACGTCTGCTTCACTCATATCGCATTTCAGCAAACAAAGACACTCTCGGATTATTTTACAACATATGGTAAATACGTTTCAACATTTCTCCCATACTATTAATATCGAAACCATTTTTGCAGGGCTTGAATACACGTCAATGAGTTATCACGATTTCTCACAATTTCTCGCCATATTTATATGTCAAATCCCTCATCAGTTATCGCCAATTTTTAAATAGCGTTTTCGACATAAATTTATTCTTAATTTAATTAGATATTTAATTTTTTTTTCGATTTTCTTGGTTTCTTCCATTTCCTCCACGTTGTACTCCTATCGATTGCAGGCATTTGGAAGAGTTTGATCCATTTTATGTGTTGGGTTTGCATGTGTTGTCATTTTCCAATCCATGCCACCTTGCAACGTAAAACATGACATCATAGTGAATACCTGCTGGTTGGCATTGGTTACCTTCCGTTGATAATATATAGCCCTGTTTGAAGTTTAAAGTGTGAAAAGGTGTGGAAGCGTTACTTAAAGCAGAGGTCGCCAGCCTTTAGGGCCTTACGGACCACAATTCATAATTTTAAATC
>QLNU02015003.1:1895679-1912341 GCA_006491805.2 Dysdera silvatica
CAACCATGGATGTAACAGTTGTGGAGGTCGCTTGTCGATTCCGCTTGGCTACTATAGCAATATGCCGATCATCAAAAGAGGTGGTAACCCTCGGACCACCAGGCGCAGGTCTCCGAGCAACTGTTTGACTTGTTTGAAATTGTTTCTATAATCGATAAATTACCAAATGATCAACGCCAAAGGAAATAGCGACATCTTTGATTGACTGTCCTGCTTCAATGCTTCCTACAGCATGCCAGTGCTCACTACCTTTTATTGGTTTTCTTTCAGCCATAGAAGCATGAAAATTGTCAAAAATAATCGTACAAAAGTTATAAACACTTCGTATCAGCATTGAAATGTACCTCTTTAAATCCTTCAGAATGATGGCATCCTCAACGACTGCCTAATTAGCACATATCTGGAGAGTCAATCGTGATTGGCTGTAATATATGATATTTGCATACTGCCATCTACATCAGCAGTGTTTTTCAGCCAGTCAAATTCAAATACGTTTTCAAAAATTGTAAAATTTGCATTGCGTGTTTAACTTTTAGAAGCCAGTGTATTATCAAAGTTTTCGTTAACCCTTAAATGCGTGACCCAAAATATTTACACGAATGCGCAACCAGCGTTAAATTGACCTTGGCCCTCAAATTATAGTTTTCGTTGAAATCTCTCCATTAATTATCCCATTTAAGTTGTACTTAAAACTAATATACTGCAAAGCTTCTTCCGTTACCTTAATAACTTAAACTCACATATAAAATTCACATACGAAACAGAACAGAACAATAAACTCCCTTTCCTAGACGTTCTTGTACACAGATCTCACGATAACTCAATCTTCACCTCAGTTTACCGTAAACCCACACATACAGACAGATATCTCGATTTTAAATCGCATCATCCAACATGCCACAAAGCTTCCGTTGTTAAAACATTAAGTCTTAGAGCGAATTCTCACTGCAGTAATGAAACACTTTCAAACACAGAAACAAAACACATACACACGGCACTTAAAAATAATGGATACCCTAAACGATTCATTCTCAGAAACTGTAGACCCAATAGTACATCTTTAAACAATACATCTCACACCCGCATATCCATTCCATATATTCACGGCATTTCCGAAACAATCTCTCGCATCCTTAAAGAGGCAAATATCCAAACATTCTATTCCCCTGTCACAACACTTCGCAAACAACTTACAAAAGTTAAAGACCCAGTTCCACCAGAAGATCTCACAGGCGCCATATACCAAATACCATGCAAAGACTGCAACAAACATTACATAGGACAAACAAAAAGAATGATCAAAACAAGAAAAAAAGAACACAAACAAGCACTCGCGAAAGGAGACATAGCCTCACGTCTGGCAGAACACGCTTTACAACACGGACACGAACCCGACTGGGACTCAACAAAAATACTACACCGTCACATCACAAACAAGAATAGTAGACTCTTCTTAGAATCTTGGGAAACTTACAAACTACACGGGAAAGCCATTAATACATCACAACCACTTCCAGAAACTTATAAACAACTCTTACTCTGAAATGTATGAGACATCCCCAAATTAGGTAACCCGCAGTGTGGGTTTCTCATTGGTCCCTATTGGGGTTCTTCCATGATTCTATTGGAGGCCTCCCATTGGTTCTCATTGGGTTTTTCCATTCTGCGGGACTACTCTGATGAAGGGTTTTCCAGAAATTTCAAGTATAAAAAGAGACAGAAACATAACATCGTCATTACTCCTGATGAAGGACTGCTGCTGATGCGTCCGAAAGCTTGAGTGATCTTTTTCATTGCTATTTTACCAGTGTTTAACCTTTTTATGTAATTTCCTCCCTGGTACCCTGTATTTTATTTCTATTAATTATCCCCTTGCATTAATTTAAATGTTAAATTTGATAACTCGGTACGTCACTAACATTATATATCACATATTTAAAAATTTAATAGTAATAAATTAAACTATATACAGGACCCGAACTAGGAATTTAAAATTGATCGTCCATAAATTAGTCAATTTCATGAATTATTTTGGTCAAAGTTATCATCACTACATTATTTATTTTGAGTTTCTTAAGAAATCAGTAGACATTTGTTTAGTGAAAATATTTTTTTTCTAGATAATTTTACTATCTGTATGCATTTCTCACCTAGGCGAATAGCTAGCTCAAGCCCAGATACATAATGGTTAGAATAATATAAAATTGGTAAATACCTTTTACACAGTGCATATTTGCATTTTTCAATTAATAATTTGTAAGTATTTATTAATAGGGATATAATTGAGTGGTAAATCAATCGTTATTATATATTTCGAGAAATATTACACCGAAAAGATGTCAATATTCATTTCTGACTTACTCGCTTGTTTACATTGCAAAACATGACTGGCAAACTATTATGCTATGTTCTTTGCAAATATTATTTTTGCATTTAACACAGATAGTAGATGATTCTCTGTCATTAGCATATGCGCAAACTGATCATCTCTTTCTTTTTGCTGATCCAGTCGAAGAGGCGGTTGTTACCACCTGCTCAAATCCCACTCCACGAAGTTCCATGGACTCCTTGATGCAAAGTTGAAGCCCTAATTAGGTGCTCCTTATAAGCATATGAGGACTAATATAATATTTCGCCAACTCCTTCAAAAATAGTCGACGTTTATGAAATACATTTTTACCATAATCTGGATTTTGTATTAAAAAAAATATTCATGACATTAATAGCAGTCACATCTTAAATATTGCAGAACAGAGCAAATGGCCACCTTGTCGTTTACACGTGTATGTTCCCAACAACCGGCCCAAAGTATCGACACCCGATTTCGTACTATTATAGAATGTTATGATCTCAAGCTTGGCTTTTGTGCCCCAGCACACAACGTTGTCATGGTGCATTGTGCTTAGAAGCACAACGCATTTTCTTGGCTTTGTGACATAACTCACCATTGTTAATTCATCGTTAAAACCAAATGTCGAAGAATAAAATGGTCGACTTTTACTCGCTTTCATGCAGAGAGGAAAATGCTTTGCTAATGGTAGGCTAGTAAAAAAATTATCCATCGTAATATTTCGACCACTGTTTATGATTACAGATGAAAGATCATACACTACACGAAATCCCAGGTTTTCCTCAGTTTCATCTCCTGGCTGCCTCCCAACATGAATCTGGCCATTAGTGGCATATGAATGAGAGGCGTCTCACAACCAAAATATTTTGATTCCATATTTTGCTGGCTTATTTGGCATATGATGCCTAAACTTGCATCTTCCTCTAAAAGGCAGTAATTGTTTGTCAATGGTCATCGTTTTTCTAGGAACATAATTTTTTCTGCAGTTGGTGATAAGAGTCCCAGATTCAGCTGATTGCTGAGAGTTTGTCGGTTTTTTTCTCGAAAAGCTCGCGTTCGCTTTTCATCAAAACGTAAAACGCATCGGATGATCTCAAATCGATCAATAGCAGCCCGATAATGTGGATTATATTCACGTGACGTAAATAATTCACGTATTGCCACATCCAGTTTTTTTCGACACCAGCTAACAATAATATTCCAATAAAAGCTTGCAGTTCTTCAACTTCCACGGCTTTTCATGACACTCTTCAGCGACTCGTTTACCTTGCCGATCTGTACAGATACATATTTCTTTACGAATATTCGACGAAATGAAGTAATCATATACACTTTTGGGCACTGCAGTAGTTACGTTTCTTGCAGGTCTGGTGTGGAAAGAAATAATATTATGCCGTGGATTTTGTCTTTGAACACGAGGACCTTCTGCCCACCTCAGAGAAGATTTCGCGATTCTTTCACTTGAAAGTGTACCATTTTGCTGTATACTCGATAATCCAAACTCATTTCACTTTCACTATCTAAAATTGCATCATCATCACTTTCACTATTCGATATGATATCATTTTCTATAGAATGTTGCTCTTCAAGTGAAGGAGGCGAATCAACATCATCATCATCATCCTCGCTTGACTTCAGTAAAAAAATCCGTTTCATTCAATAAATGGGATTGCTCCTCCACAGTTAGTCCTCTCTTTCTTAATATCTACAACAAATATTTATATTAGTATAAATAATTTATAATAATAAACATTATTGAATATATTGTATACTATGATAGTATATAATTTGTTACATCTTATATATTAATTATATTATATAATATTAATTCCGATTGTATACAATGTATGTTATAAAATATTATACATTGGATAGAATCATGTAATCGACCATACAGTTAGAGGAATCTCTTTTGTCGTGGAACACACGCCATTTTTGCGAGCACCGTAGTCTTGTATTTGATTCACTTAAGAGCAAAGGTTCGGATCCTTCGGGGGAAAACTGCAGTTCTTGATGTACCATTACCTTTACAGTCCTTGCGCCTTAAAGACACAAATATATGCGTCATTATGCAACTAATTTTGAGGTCCCAAGTGTACAAGCATAGACGCCCTTATGAGTATTTGGGGTAAGTAATGCGGTTGAGAAAAATTACCTCCTGCTCAAGGATTGTCAAACATTTTAGTGAATGTACAAGATATTAAAATGCTACAAAAGTAATTGATACTGCTTGACAATTACCAGTAAGCTAACAGTACCTCATTTTAAAACTTGACCGTACAAATTTTTGAAGCAAATCATAACTGAATTGAACAAATCAAATTTTTGAACGGCTAGGCAGCTCGATCTCCATTCTGCTCCCCCACCCATATGGGCGCCCATGTGGACAAGTATCCTTGTTGATACTTCCTTGTGACCTGTCCTTGTATGGTCCATCGCGACTTACTGATGATTTTGTATATTTGTGTAGAATTTATCATGTAGTATATTATGAATATACGGAAGAATAAAAATTATTATTATATGACAATGATTAAAAAGGGTGTGTCACGCTGTCTACATAAACCGTTGCTTCTATTCTAATATAACGTTCGTTCCTCTTGAAATGAGAAGTTCTTGGAACAGTAATTACCATACCAGCTAAATTTTTTATTTTAAAAAATATTTTACCGTAAAACTACCACTTTTCAGTTTATACTTTTTCTTTATGGGAGTACAGCTCTTCGGCAACTCAGAAATTGCCAACTCTTTCCCCCATTTCAAATTTTGAATTTTTTTTGACGTTAAACCAACATCTTAGAAGAAGAAAACGACGAAAGAAATCTACATTTTTCATTTGGTAGCGCAACGCAAAAAAAATTGTAATATATTGGAAATAGGAAAGCTTTGCTGGAGTCTGAAGGGTATAGTGTTGTCAACTATCTTTCTGAAGCAAAAAGTGGTAAAAGAATTCTTGGAAAATATTCAAAATATAACTTTTTATTTCTATCCGACGTCGCAGAACCGGGATATAAAATAAGCAGGCTTTTAATGCTGTTCGTATTATACAAACAGAAACAAAAAACAAATAGTATAACGCGTTTGAATAATATGCAACTAGTAAATATTTAAAATAGTAAATATTTGAAATATACAAATATATAAAATGGTATTTTTTAAAACTGCAAATGTACAAAAAGTGGCATGAATATGTTGAAAGTAGTAAATATTTAATATATGCAAATATTTAAAATACCAACCCGGTATCGAATCTCTGTGCTTGCGATTATTTATTTTCCAGTATTCGTAGAATGCAAAATAGCTTGTGTGTCACATTCCTGTGTTTGGTTATAAATATTTATGCGATAAAGCATAGAATCACACTCTGGAAGCTTTTACACAGATGAAAGTACCATGGAAAGCAGTTATGACAAATATATGAAGGAATCGGAGAATTTTCCTCGCTATGCTAATATTTGATATAACCATTTATCAAAGATATTAGTTTTTTAACCGTTAGTGGTTAATCGGTGTGGTTTAAAAATCAAAATACCCAATAAAACATTGTTATTAAGGTTTTGAAAGATTAAGGAATAAAGTGATTAACAATAAGGTAATTAATAACGTAAATAATTAAAATATACATGAATATATTGTATAATTTGTACTCGCATATATTCACGTATGTAGTTAACAATACACTACTGCACTTAAGAGACTATTGACAGTTTCATACCTCCAAAATAATGTTATACACCCTTTTGCCCCAAAAAAAAAAACCAGCATCCCTTAAAAATAATTCGATCATCTCGAAATTTTGCATGAAACTTCAATGATTAAATTTTCAAAGCCAATGAGTGTTAACCTCGATCACTGCGTGCACTTCTACTGTTCAATTGGCTTCATATAAAAGAGGTAAAAATTATGCGCGGTTTATTTTTCTTGTTGTCGGCATTGCAGCTGCCTAGAGATGCAACCAGTTATGACGTTTTCGAAGACCCTATAGCCAACTGGACGACATCGAACGCAGTCGCATGGTCGAGATGCATCAAGTTGGCTGGCTCTGTCGAGCAATAGGCCGCCACCTGCACCATACGGACACTGCTGTGCAAAGGTGTTGGCAGCAATGGTTGCTGCGAGGAACTCATCGGCAGAATGAAGGCTCTGGAAGGCCAAGGTGCATGGATGCGAGGCAAGATAAATTGGTTGTGCCATAGTCCCGAGCTGACACAACAGCATCATTGTCCGCCATCCAACGTGCTACAGTCTATTCCATACCACCCGTGGCACCTTCTACCATCTTACAACACTTGGCTGAGGTGGGGTTACCCTCACAATGGTCTTTAAGACGTCTGTTTTTAACCCCACACCATCGACAGAGTCGTCTGGAGTGGTGTCGTAGCCGATCATCGTGGCTGCCAGCAGATTAGCATCGCATGGTGTTCAGCGATGAATCCCGCTTCAGTCTTGGAGCAGATGACCATCGGATCCATTGTATGGAGGTGTAAAGACCACGAGGCTTCCCAAGGAAGCTCCTAGTCATCCTACGTCCAACTTTAACAGCTCAACGATATGTTGATGATATCCTGCGGCCGTTTGCGTTACCCTTCGTGACACGAGAGCCTGGGGCCATTTTCCAACAAGATAATTTCAAAGTCCACACGGATCGCATACCTGTGAGCTACCTCAGTGCTATTAATGCTCTCTCTTGGTAAGCAAGGACACCAGACATTCCGCAAGTCAATCTTATATGGGACATGGTAGGCCGCCAGGTTCAGGCACCACAAAATATCGCAGATCTGGGGCAACAAGTGAGGAATGCCTGGCAGAATATGCCACAGGATAACATTAGGAACTTTTATCACCCATTACCTAGACATATAGAAGCATGCATCGCCTCTGGGTGTGGGGCCGGGTTCACAACTAATGATTTGAACATTCAATATCAAATTCATAGCCATTAATGGGTCCTACGGCCTTGAATTTCTTATTTCTGTACCTGTACATATGCTGGATGTATATTTAATTTCAATAAAAATAATTTCTTCATGGTGCTTCGTGTTTTGTTTTGTTTTTTTCAAAAGAATGTACAATTCTTTAAACAAGCTCTGTTGTTTGCATCATTACTTTAAAAAAAATCCGTTAATTCATTAGCATCTTGAACGTTAGAGTAAGATTGCGTACGTCTAATTGAAGCAGAATTTGTTTTTCCAACAATTTCATCATCTGAGTTCTGGAGATTACATTGCGTAATCATCTAAAAGTCTTTTTTCTTTTTAAAGTAAACAAAGAAAGAAGGTAAAGATTGATTTAGACAGAAAAGACAAGCTCGTGCTTTGTCTATGCAATTTCATATACATAATGCGTTAAATTAAACTATCCGAAATAATTTACGTGTGAATTCCTTTTTATTCGTGTTCGTTTTATTCGATCGCATCGCAAAACGCTGAAGTGGTGTGAAGATACTGCGATCGTCTGTCTTGCTATCAACTCGAGTTCGTTTCCGATGATACGGTGGGACGGTTGCCGCATTTTCTGCATACCGTAGCCCAGGGTTTCATTGGAATTCCCCGAAGAATTCTTCGTCGCACTACAGATGTCCTTGTGCCTTAAGATGAAAACAAACTCGCGATCAGAACTGTTTGCCTAGAGATTTTTTCCTGAACCGATGTCATTTAATCTTGAAGTATTCTTACAACCTTTTCTGAAATACAATTCTACTTCTGGAAACTTAAGTGTATGGGTGCCCATGCGAGTACTTCTAGTGGGGGGGCTGAGAAAATGTTACCTCCTTTGCAAAGCTATTGAGAACTTTAGTGATTATACAAGATACTAAAATGCTACAAAAATAATTTATACTGATTGACAATTAGTAATGAGCTAAAAAGTACCTTATTTTAAAATGTGACTGTAAAACTTCTGGAAGTAAATGCATAGCAGGTTCGGGTGAATCAAATTTTAAACGTCTTAGGAGGTCGAGTTCCCTCTGCCGTATGCATCCATGCTTAAGTGCGATTCTTGAAGTTAAAGCGCCTTCATTTTTAACTTGGAGAAAACTGATGAACAGCCACATTAGAGAAAGGAGTTGGATCTGTGATTCCTGACTTTACTAGATGGGCACTGTCATTCATTTTTGAAAGTGCATTGTTACATTCTTTAAAGGAGATGCATCTTTGGGCTCATTCATTTTTGGATAAGTCTCATAAGTCATTCACTTTTAGATGTCTATCATTTTAAATCATTCACTTTTGGATAATTCTGTCATTTTAGGTTGTTCACATTTGGATAAATCTGTGATTTTAGGTCATTCACTTTTGGATAGGTCTGTCATTTCAGATCATTCATTTTTGGATAAGTCTGCGATTTTAGGTCATTCACTTTTGGATAAATCTGTCCTTTTGGCCGTTCACTAAATAGGGGATTTTTTTTTTTAAAGGAATGTACGTCGTCATCCCAATTCACAATGGAAAATGCATTCTTTCCAGTTCTTTTCGTTCCCTTCTCTGAGATAAACACTTGCAAATCTATCCGTAGTGAGAAATTCTGTATTAAAAATCATCTGGATGTTGAATTGGGATCGTAGAAATCTTTGCTCTTGGGCCTCTGCTCTATCTTCTCCATCCTTTTTCTGACATCCATGTTTGACTAATTAGATTTTTTTACTTTATATATCTTGTCATTTTCTTTTACCAACTTTTCGCATATGGTTCCCACTTGCAACAAGTGTTACTGCTGCCGCCATAGGTATAAACCGAAGCAGAATAAATTAGCCTCGCTTATTTTCCATCGCAAAACAAATTTTCAATTATGATATTCCTGGGGTTAAATGAATATATTTTAAGCGTTACTGCTGAAATTTTTGTAGTATTTCATTTCGATTTGCCAACGTTGTCAATTTTGAAATTCAACAGAAATATCTATTTCAGTAAAGCTCGCACATTTCCATGCGCATCTGGAAGTGAATGGGGACTAATTGAAATAGTTTGCAGAAAGGAAAATGATCTATTAAATATGAAACTAATATTTGTGAGAGTCACCTGTCGCTTAGACCTAAATCCAGATGTACCAAATCATACATTTGAAGAATTAGACTGATTTTCCCCTTCAGAGCAACAGTATAAGCAATCATTTAAAAAAAAAATTGTGGAAATCAGAGAAACACGCACATTCTCTTCAACGTCTTCACTTTCGTCCTCAATTACTTTTCTCGTTCAAAAATTTTTTTCTTAACTTTATTGTACATTAAGCATTTTGTGCAGAACCGACAAGAGGAAGGGGGCATATAATGGCCCGTGTGCCCGTATGAAATCTAGGGGCCCGCGCTGTCAAGGATCTATGCTGTGGAGGGCCCGGCCCTGGAAAGGGATCATGGGATGGCCAGTTGAAGTGAACCTGGGGCCCCGCCTCGGCTCTTAGCGCCCCTGACTGTTTGTGTCGACCATTATTTGGCCATTGTGTTAACGCTACAAAGGGTAATAAATAATACCTTACAACCTTATATACGGAGAAAGACAGCGTCGTTGCTCTGCCCCGGTGGCCTAGTGGTATAGGCACCCCGTATCTGACGGAATGATGTCTCTTTTTCTCCTATGCTTTAAAACTCTAGCTTGTTCTCGAGAGTGGATGTCGGAGATTTCCACCTATACATTAAATATCTTTCACATCAGAAATGGGCCTGGGAAGGCATTCGCCTAGTGCGCCGTTAACTCGGGTTCGACTCCCAGCAGTGCAAAGAACGCTTACTCAGAGATCTCATAAAGATCGCACTGCTCACTGTAGTCCGGGGTTTGGTTCCCTAGGCCTTAAGAGGTTCGGATTCCTCGGAAAACAGTAGGTCCCGGCGCAGCATGACCACTGTAGTCTTTGAGCCGTAAAACCACAAACAAACATCAAATCAGAAATTACGGTCTTACCAATCCAGTCAATTTCATTGAAAAGTTAGCAACGATCGAATGAATTTCAAATGTAGTTTGGATACCTGGAAGAAGCATAGGTCTCGGCGCAGTTTGATCATGATTGTCCTTGTGCCATAGGATCCCGACCATTAATTTTAAGTATTCTGTTGAATGTGTGGAGAAAGGATACCAAATAGATCCATACGTTTCACCAGTGGTTCCATACTTTATACCAGTAGTTCCATATTTTATACCTGTGGTTTCATACTTTATACGTCTTTATACATACTTTATACTTAAAAATCGTTTGTCATCTATATCATGCATTAATTGAATCCCATCTACAATACTGTACTACTATTTGGGCCTCCAGCTCCCTTTTCCAGCACAATAGACTGACTGGATTACAGAGAAAAGGTATGAATCTTACCAATATTTCTATACCATTTTGCGACAATTCAGACATACGCTTTGCTCTTAAGTTATTTAACATAAACAAATTGTACTCTTTCAAAGTTCTCTCCAAATTATGTTTCACAGAATTTACTCTAACCAATATGTTCAACTGATACCATTAAGAACTCCTAATCATAGGTTCCCTACTTCGGAACGTTCTAAATGGATCCCGATACCTATTCGTATTGATCTTTCAAGAAAATGCTTATTGGGTTATTCTGCCCTATTCGCTGGAATTTACTCCCAATTGAAATCACAACAATTAGTTGTATATCAACCTTCAAAAAGTCTGGTTCGTTCATTCTTACTTGCTCTAGGTCTTCTACAGGACGGTTGAATGTGGGTTGGTTTTTGGATTTCCTTGAAGAGTGCATTTTATGTTTATGTCCAATATGTTGGTTTTGTTGTGTGGGGGTGTTCATCTTTCTTTAACGCTGTCACACTCTTTGATCTCTTTTATATTAACGATATTTTTCTCTTCATATAATATATATTATATTTTAAACTGTTCTTTTGAATTACTGTTAGATTTCATAATTGAAACTACTATTACAACTGATCATTATTGGCGACTGTACGATTTTCTTTCCTTCATGGGTGGCATAAAGCTCTGCCAAACTTACGTTTTTTCTGATGCTGCCGTGGCAAGATACCCTTTTGATCCATAATCACGTATTGTCTTCATGTGATGCCTTTATATGGTATCTCGCCAATGCGTTAAATAAATAAAATAAATACCAGTGGTTCCGTACTTTATACCAGTGGTTCCATACTTTATACCATTGATTCCGTACTTTATACCAGTGGTTCCATACTTTACACCATTGATTCCGTACTTTATAGCAGTGGTTCCATACTTTACACCATTGATTCCGTACTTTATACCAGTGGTTCCATACTTTACACCATTGGTTCCGTACTTTATACCAGTGGTTCCGTACTTTATACCAGTGGTTCCATACTTTATACCATTGGATCGTAAACTTTTTACCACTCGCTTTATACCTACATGAGAACGTCGCGCTCCCTTTTGCTCGGCATGGTAGATGAATAAAAATATTGTATTTGGACAAGTATACGTATTTTCGCACATATGTATATGCATGTTTCAGCATTTTATTTATAAGCAAATGAATATATCGCTCAAGGTAGAACGGTCTTATTTAAACAACTTTAATATTTCTAGCGCACGAAATAATACTTTAGCTTTCAAACGCATCGGCCATCAATTAACTCGATTTAAAAAAATAATAATAATCCCATGTACGAAGAATGCCTCACGGTCTCTAGCAGCCATCGCGCCCCACAATTTTAGAACCTCCGCCATATGTTGTGAAAGTTAGTATCGCTAACATCAGAATCGTTCATTTGTACTTTGGCATCCCACAGCTGTAGTAAGTTACTTCAGATGTAACCGATGTCTTAACGTGACCTCTGATCCGTGGAGATTTTACGTACATTCAGGCTTATTTGGAATCGAATCCGATCCCCACGAGCCTAAATATCATTTTCCTAACGATTGTAAGACAAACGTAATGATATATAAAAGAATTATTGTTTCACGAATATCATCATATAACGCTTGATATCAGATAATGTTATTAGCGAGTCTGATACCATTATTAGAATTTTCTTATTCTTTAATGTGATTAAAACCATGTTCACATCAGTATCCATAGCAGTCCATAAATGGATAGGGCTATACTAAAAGCAGGTGTGTGTGTGTGTGTGTGTGTGTGTGTGTGTGTGTATACACAATACTGCATTCTAGTATGCCTGATAAAAGTATCATCATCCAATCCTACCGGATCCTGTTTCGGGTGAGGTATTATCCCGCGTGGTTACTATGCGCTGGGGTTTTCCAGGATGATAACGCACCGTGTGGCATGGCTCAAGTTGCCTAAAAATAATCCACTTGAGCTTTCCTTTTTATGAAATTCTTCTGAGACAATCCCTATTGAAATTTTACGGGACGAAGAGACAATTGAACACTCACTGGTCAATGACAGTGCTTCGCTTGACCTCCAAACTTGACAGAGTTATTTCGATCAATCGCCAGTACATTTAGGCACATGAATAGCTCGTATGCGTTAATGCTATGACTCGTATGAGTTTATGCTGTGACGTGTGGGTCTGTGTTGACTCGTGCGGTTTGGTATTTTGAGTCGTATGGGTTAGCACTATGATTCGTATGGGTTGGTACTGTGACTCGTATGAGTTAATATTGACTAGTACGGCTTGATATTGACTCGTATGGGTTGATACTATGACTCGTATGGGTTGATACTATGACTCGTAAAGTTGATATTACGACTCATATGGGTTGATAATATGACTCGTATGGGTTGATACTATGACTCGTATGGGTTGATACTATATGACTCGTATGGGTTGATACTATGACTCGTAGGTTGATACTATGACTCGTAAGTTGATACTATGACTCGTAAGTTGATATTACGACTCGTAAGTTGATATTACGACTCGTAAAGTTGATGTACGACTCGTAAAGTTGATATTGACTCGTATGGGTTGATACTATGACTCGTAAAGTTGATATTACGACTCATATAAGAATACTGAGATAGTGCAAGTGAGTGTATTGTCAAAATTCCGCGACATATGGTATTAGGACTGTCCTTGTAGCAGGTTTGATTCACGAGCTTAGATACAAAATTATAAAGTTACGATTTTAATCTTAAACCAGTACAATCATATACAAATTAATCCACATTTCGTCAGAGAAATTGAGTAGGAAATAGACACGCTACTCACACTAAGTTTATAATTTCTGATCAGTTCTTTCGATTAATACTTAATCCCTTTCCGTAATTAACGACAGAAAATATCCGACATGTTTTGTAATTGTTTCATTAAGAATCATGTTTTGTAATTAGTTGCACTGGTTTTCTCAATTTCCAGATATTAAACGAGAGATTTAAGATGCGATATAAATTTTACCAAAGCCGATACTCATCTCTTCTGGCCATCAGGCAGATTTCAACCTCAATTTAAAATGAGTAAGGCTTCGATTTATAACCGATATCTTCATAGGGTCGTCCTAAATTGGAAAGGAAACAGATCACGGAAATTTTTGGGATGGCTTGTTAAATCCGTAAATTACAAAACGCATCGCTAAAATTAGTAATTATAACGCGCGATCGCATCCCGCCAGATCCCAATCCCTAATTTCTGCGTCCCGAAATTTTAAATTAAAATATGCAGAGCTGATTTGAGATTGGAATTAACGAACTCAAAGTAGTTTAATTTTGAGTCCTCTCTTCAAACTAAAACTCTGAAGTTTTAGTTCATAAAGCAGATTCATTGCAGATTCCGCAAGAAATCGAATTTTCAGCATCACCATCACGGACTCCGTGATGGTGATTTGTGATCGCTGTACTTCATTATAATCTTTACATTCATGATGTTATAATCTTCATTTCGTCAATTTTAGATTTACATCTTCACTGTTTTATAGCCTTCCTATTCGCCAATTTTAGATTTACATGTTCGCTGCTTTATAGCCTTCATATTTACCACATCACGATTGTCATGTTTGCTACATTATCACATATTCATTGAACGCGATTATAACCTTTAGGTTCGCTAAATTATAACCTTTAGGTTCGCTAAATTATAACCTTTATATTCACTAAATTATTTTTATGTTCACTTATTATTATCTTTATATTCACTAAATTATCTTTATGCCCACTAAATTATGACCTTTATATTCAATAAATTATCTTCATATGCACTAAATTATCTTTATATTCACTAAATTACCTTTATGCTCACTAAGTTTTGACCTTTATATTCATTGAATTATCTTTATGTTCACTAAATTGTCCTTTATATTCACTAAATTATGACTTTATATTCATTAAATTATGACTCTTATATTCGCTATATTATGACCTTTTTGTTCACTAAATTATCTTTATATACACTAAATTATAGTTATTATGTACGACAAACTATATGATCTTTATATACACTGACCTATATAATTTTTCTTCATCAAGTGCCTTCTATTCGGAAGGTGGCGGCCAATATGGAGCACATTTTCCGGTCTCTACTTTCGTGGATAATATCCTTTGTGATTAGTCTAGTCTAATAGTTCTTAAGCTGTGCTCCCAGGAGCCCTAGAGCTCAGCGTTGTGTTCTACGCGAAGCCCTAGGGCTCCGTGTAAAACATTGGCATAAAATAATCAGGAATTGGAAAAATAGTATCTTCTTAACTAAATTTATTAATTTAGTTTTTAGTTCTAAAATGGGGTGTTTTAAAAAAGATCTGGAAATTTGTCGGTATTCTGAATCGAGGGATATTTTTTATGAATTAATTAATTTAATTTTATAAAATCTTTCTTAGATTCGATACACTTCTAGGATAAACCGCAGCACAATCTATAGTAGATAGTGAACATGAAGAAGCGCAAGTATGACGAAAGCTACCTGTCATTTGGATTCATGGACAATAATATTTGCCCTCAATGTGTTATTAGTTTAAAGGTGCTTGCAAACGGCTCCATGTTACCCGATAAACTGCGTTCGCATATTGAAACAATACATCTTAATTACAAAGGTAAGAAAGCGTGTTTCTCTAAAAGAAAACGTGATAAAGTATCGGGATTAAAAAAATACATGCATTTGCATTGTTTGTTTGGATTTTTATGGCGCAAGAGCATCTGGGCTATACTGCGCCAAACATGGTAAAATCAAAGACTGTTGTAAAAGCCAGTTCTCTGTAAAAAATTTAAAGACGTGTGCATGATTAGCATAGCATAGTATGGTTTGCATTGTAGAACTGCTAAGGCAAATAAGAGGTTTTCCTTTCATTCATAGAATCACTTCATTTCATAGAACCTAGTTTCCTTTTTGGAAATCAAAAAAAAAAAACAGACATTCCCATGTCGGGAATCGTACCCTGCGTAGTGACGTCACTCGCATCTCAGCCAATAGGTCCCGGGTTCAGATTTATAATTCAAACGAGCAAAGCACACGATTAGAGGCGGCTGTTGTTCAGGGGCTACAGGTGATAATTCGTAAATTAATTATTAAGTGAAATTATCAATTAAAATATTCAGTTAAATAACTATGTGAAAGTCGCCTTTTTACTTAAGAAATTAGGATATGAAAATATATATAAGCCATGTACTTTTTTTTTTCAAAAGTATTGGCTTTACTCCGTAAAGAAAGAAATGGGTGACTATACGTCTTATGACTCCAGCTACTAGTTTCTATAATCCGCCACTAGTATATATTTAGATACAAAAGCAGACGCTACATATAAATTTCTTAATAAAATAGTAGAAAAACACTATCGGTGGCGATATAAATTTTGCAGTAAACCAGCCAATAACCCAGAGACCACCCTGCTTATGCTTGCTTCTAAACTTTTTCCCCTTTCCTATCAGTGTGTCGCTTCATTTCATAGTACGCAAGTTCTTTTTTTTTTTAGCTAAAAAGTAAAACTACAAAAAACTTCTATGCCGGGAATCCTACTTGCAACCCGGTGTTGACCCAATGACGTCATTAACCTCTCAGCCAAGAGGTCATGGGTTTAAGTCTCCTTTATGCAGAAACTATTATTATTATTTTTGTTTTTTGACCAACTATGCAGATTGTAAGATATTATTACCCTTCACAATTGCCAAATAATGGTCAACACAGAAAAGCCTCCGGGGCGAGTTTTTTGTGAGTTTTTCGTGGGGGAATTTATTATACAATAATTTTTGCCACCCACGTATATTTAGCTCAAACTAGAGCTTTTTTTATATTTGGAGAAAAAGAGGCGCCGTCCTCATCCTGGGCTCGAACCAGGGTCCCCGCATTGAGCACGCGGTGTCTTGACCTACTAGACGAATGTAGATAAGAACAAATGCATTTTTCTCCGTATATTAGGATGTAAGATATTATTACCCTTCACAGGGATAACGCAGAAAATCCTCCGGGGCGAGATTTTTGTGAGTTTTTTGTGGA
>QLNU02015003.1:1912441-1924272 GCA_006491805.2 Dysdera silvatica
TTTTTATAAATGTCTATTTATAAAATAATGTCTAATTTCCAAAACAGTGTGTCATTTGTTAGAATTGTTTGGCAGTTTCTCAAAACAACGTTTCAATTTATGCATGTTTAATTTCTAAAATATTCTATTAATTTCTGAAATAGTACATCAATTTCTGAAATAGTACATTGATTTCTGAAATATTCCATCAATTTCTGAAATAGTACATTGATTTCTGAAATATTCCATAGTTTTCTGAAATAGTCCATCGATTTCTGAAACGGTATGTCAGTTTCTGAAATAGTGTCAATTTTTGAAATAGAATATAAATTTGTAAATTAATGTTTCAGTTGCGGTTTGCATCAATACTGAATCAGTACAAGAGATTATATTGATAAAAGGCTGCTATATGTATAATATTATGAAGATTATCGGCATATTTTTTCCTTACGAAACCAAATAACTACAAAAATCGTAAAGTTACTATTAAACGAGAAATTCTGTAAACTAATACGAATTCCATTGAATATATTGAACAAGGCACTGGCGCACGCAAGGGATTTTCTAGGGGTTGTAACTCCCATTGTGGTGCAATTTATTATATTTACATATGAGTATATGAAATTGTAGCTCTCTAACCCCCCATAATAGCTCTGCAACCCCAATATGAACTTTCTGCATAAGACTGTGAATTAGGGCACGTATACCATATATGATAACTTTTCTAATTAGTTCTTTTAATTAAAAATCAATTTTTATAATGAGAGAAAATGTCAATATTTTATAGATAATTATTAAAATAATAAGTAATTATATTTTCTAAGTATGGGCATTAGTTTTTCAATTTGAAGACATTGCCCCATTGGCTTTAAAAACTGATTCACACAATTCATGTCAATTTATACTAAGTTAATTCACAAAATATCTTAACAATTTTTTAAAAAACTTCGATGGATGAAATATTACTTTGTCTTTTAATATTCATCTGTTTCAAAACAACGTGGTCGACCTGTAAATGAAGTGCCTGATAGGTAGGAAGGATCGCTGGGATAGGAATAAATATTAACGTATTTTAAATCTGTCGTACCTTTCTTCAAAGTTATATAGATTTACCTTATAGCAGTATCCATTAAATATACCAATGCTATGTTTATTTCATGGAAATATTAGGTTTGTTTTGAACCGCTGTTAGGTTTGTTTTGTACCAACTTTAAATTATTCTTATATACAAGGTTAGAGGACCATCTTACACTCACATGCACTTGTAAAGAAAGTGGGGTCAATCCTCCTCCCACCAATTGAATTTGAAGAAATCATCTTCCCTTTAATGCTTCATACCATGGTATTTTTCAAAGCTTCTCAAGCCTCATAATTTAATTGCCACGTCACGGTATATAAGTTCTATAGATTTTGCACGTGATCAAAATGTTAACGCTCTTCTGGATGAAAACCATGAATTTTGCAGTAATAAAAAAAAAATGCAATTAAAATGACAAGTTCTTGTTCATTTCATCCTATTACTAGGGAAAAAAAAAAGGCCCGCCAAACCAAGAGCTGTCACACGTTTTCGTAATTTTGCGCGGGAAAATCATCAAACTAGTTTTTTGACTTGAAAGGCATTCATTACGAGCGCTGACAGCTCAACAAACCCAGAGCCTATTAAAATAAATAGTGCGGGAAAGTATTTAATTTGTGTGTTTTCTTAGACGAAGCATTCGCTTCTGTATTCACGCGTGGCTTAACATATTTTCGCCACTTTGAAGAGCGCCAACCAGCGTGAAAGTGGCGAAACACGTCTAAGCCCTTTAATTTATCTTCCCTGAGAAAATAACGATATTTTTGGTAGCACAAAAAGAAAAAGGAACAAAGAAATCGACGAATACCAAAATCCCTTTTGTCCCCTATTTTTTCTCATCTTTTTCAACAGGCCTGTTTAAAACAAACTAACCCCCTCTTTCCCTTCTTTTTATCGGTCTCCTTTGTTACGTTAACTGATTGAGATTACACGGGGCGAAAAAATTAGCCGGTGGAAATGTATTGTTAATTATTTTAGCTAATTTTTACTGACGCTTATTATCACTGTTAAAGCAATTTGGGTTTTATTTGCGCTCGAGGATTTTTTAGCGCTTCTCCATTGTGGCGCCTCAAAAAGACGGAGGCAAAAGCAATTAAAGGCGCTGAAAAAACGAAAACACCCGGGACCACTGCTAATTTAACGAATTAATTAAGCGGCCATTTTGTTTTTGTTCCGTATAATTAGGCATCCTTCCTTTTTTTTTATGACGTCATGAGTTAAAATAATTGTAGTGTTTAGTATACATACGTAATCAGTAGGCGAAGGAGCTTTTGTATGGCAGCGCAAATCGTGAGGTAATTTATACAAGTTTCTGACAGAATTCCTTCACAAATTAAACACAGGCTATTATAATTAATTTGATTGTAAAGAATGTATCGTCAGTGGACACGTTCTTTTTCTTTTTTATTCAAATATTAGTACATTCCAAATATTAGCGTTTGCTTGCAGATCCTTCAAACATAATGCTAAGGATTTTCTCGTCTGATTTCAATGTATCATTTGTTTCAGTGTATTTATTACAATTTTTACTTTTGTATAAAGTTCTTTTAGGATCTTCAAAACATGTATGCTCAACTTCACCTGTCTTGACCCCGGATAACTTTCCAGCCCCGCACCACTTTCCAAAAACTTTTGTTTTTGAAGATGTGCTTTCCATTTTTTTTCTATAAAAATTACAGCACAATCGTAAGCATATATATATATATATATATATATATCAAAACTATTTTTGTTAATTTGTTTGTTGGTTTTAGTTCAAAATATTGAAAAACTTGAAAAACTAACGTCCAGCATTTTGTGTTATAACTCAAGATATTATTTGACTTTGGACAAAATAAAAATATATTCTTATATATAAGAATCTGAAGAAAAGGTTTTCTTCAAAACAATTGGGTAAGTTGTTTCAAAAAATATTAAAAACATTTTCAATATTCATTTTTCAAACTTTTTTTCTATAACTGTTTTTACTAAAATTCATATCACAGGTTGTAATATATTTATATTAAACTTACGCGAACACAAATTAAAGAAAACTTTATAAATAACATATCTTGAAAAGTTCTAACATTTATTGGCGCAGTATAGCCCAGATGCTCTTGCGCCATAAAAAAGCCAAACAATCAATCAATCAATCAATCAATCTAACATTTATCTTAAATGGTTTTGAAGATAAATTTAATTCGTAACCTTTCAAAAAACTTCAATTTATGAAAAACGCATTTAAAGCTCGTCGAGTATAACAGACTCCAGCCATTTTGTGGGGAATCCAAGTGCCTTAGAAAAAATTCAAAAACACCATTGCATTCAAAATAATATGCAATTGTTTTTCATGCAAAAAATGAAAAATTGATTGCTTGAACCAAAAATGGTACCAGACCCCTTTTAAAAAAACAATCAACCAACAACAAGAATTTTAATAATATTGTTTATGCGAAACCTTCCAAAACATTTTTTTTTTTTTTACTTTAAAATCTGGTTAAATTAATTTGAGTTTCCGTGCTGCTCGGATGTTGTCAATTTCTCAGTTTCTCCATGCTTTTCGGATGCCAGCAACGTTGCCCGCAGTTTTCGTTCTTAATTTGCGTTTGACCATGGAACTAAAACTTAAGGAAGCGCCCTAAAGCGATATCGATGAAAATATATCGAAAACGGCACGGAAAACGGGGTTCTCCTTCCGGTCGGCCATTATCAAACCTGAAAACGTGAATCTCTTCTAATCAGTTTCGTGTTGACAAATTGTTTTTAACCGAAAATTATTGTTTTCGTGCATTATGCCGGCCTGTGCAGCAGTTGGTTGCGCCAGCCGATCTGACAAGCCAAAGCCTGGTATTGCATTTCATATGTAAGTTATTAAAATTATTTATGCTTATAGTTTGAAATTTACAGAGTGGAAGTCCTGAGAATTGAGACATATTGCAATTTATAGATTTTAGACCCCTAATTACGAATCCGAAGTCCTTTTTCTGTGAAATCCATATATTAATTTTTAATTAAAGAATAAAATTTTCAAAATTCTCACAGATTCAGGTGTTTGGCGAAATATGTGTAAGAATTGGCGATGCTTTTATTATCGTTTCAAAACTAGTTTGCTTTTTGATACATAAAGTTTTGAAACAAGATACATGCTTTTTGTGAAAGCAAGCAGAATTATCATTTTAGATAAATTACACTTCGCATTCACATTGATATGATCCATCCAATTGTTTACACTCCTTCCTTCCACATCAATGTGATAAATCCAATCGTTTACACTTCTCCTTACATAATAAATAATATGTAACTTTAATATCTGTTCAAAAATTGCATATATACTATGAAAAATCGAATTCGTATTTAAAAAAAAAACGATAAAAAAGATTACGAATCGAGATTTTTATATAGCTTAGAACAACGGCATTTAAATCTTTCTGGTCTTAAGATGGCGGCAACAGGAAATGACGACAGAAAATCATCAATGAATGTGCAGAGATAATCGATTTCATGCTTCTCAGCATAGAAAACGAGCATTAGGGCCCTTCCTTAAGTTTTAATTCCGTGTGTTTGACAGGTTTTAGACGAAAGTAATTCGTATGTAATGAGGGGGGAAAAAAAAGAAAAGTTTCCAGTTTTTCCCTTTATAAAGGGACATTTTAGACATGATTCAGTTTACCCGAAATAATATTACGTGAATGTTGATACTTCGAATCTTTTTTCCCCCTTTTCCAGTTTTTTATTAGAATGGAAAATTGCCATGATAACGGGAAAACTACCGCTCCTGACTTTTTGTTCTCCAAAATGTTTTTCCCAGAGCACGCTTCACCTCAAAAGGAACGTTCACAATGTTTCAAAAACTGGAGTGTTCCGAAAAAAAAAAATTCCCGCGCTTTTTCTTATTCAAAAAATCCCCTGCGATAAGGAAATTTCCCTCTTATTTTTCCCTTTCGTTGACGAAAGGGGAAAAACAGATTCGGGCAAAACGATTTCGCCGCTGACTGCCTAATTTGGTGGATATCTGGTTTTAGAACCGGAAATGTTTTTTTCGGTGCAGCCGAATCGGCGTAAATAGACACCACACAACTCCAAAACCGGTTAAGTACAAAAAAATGTTAAGCCAAAAAATTTTCCCTATCTTTTAACGTTATCTAAACTCCTTTAACTGTATATCTAAAACTACACAAACACATGGGCGCCGACGACATAAAAATATTGGGGGCGGGGGGACAATATATCAGTAGAAGGCATTTTGTTTGAAATTGGAAGGGGACATTGGGGGACGGGTCCCCTGTCCCACCCCTGATAACTGCGCCTGTGCACAAACAGCATAACTACATAAAATATTAAGCCTCAAAAATTTTCCTAGCTTTCAACGTTAATTAAAACCCGCTTAACTGCATATCAGTAATTGCACAAACCACATAATTACATAAAATATTAAGCCTCAAAATTGTTCCTATTTTTCAACATTATCTAAACTTGCTTAACTGCATATCCACAACTGCACAAACCGCATAAGTGCATAAAATATTAAGCCTCAAAAGTTTTCCCATCTCTTGAACGCCATATAAACCCGTTTAATTGCATACCCACAACTGCACAAACCGGATAAGCGCATAAAATATTAAGCCTCAAAATTGTTCCTAACTTTCCGACGTTATCTAAACCCGCTTAACGGCATATCCATAACTGCACAAACCGCATAAGTTCACGTAACGTTTAGGTCAAACTGGTGCTTTATTATGGAATTGCAACCCGATTAAGTGCACAAAGAATTGTCCACATCACGCTTGTTTCCACAAAAATGTCACAGCGCCCCTATATCGGAATTCCGAGCAGCAAGTCACGTGATTCTTGTACACTTTTCCGCAGTTTCATTCATTTGCAAGGAGTTGTTGACCAAAAAACCTCCTTGCTTGTTAAACATAGTGAAACCTAGTAAAGCGACCACCTTGGTAAATTGACCACCCGAATAAAGTGACTACGTTCCATAAGAGATAACTGACAGGGACTTAATCATGCTTACATCAAAGTCTGTCATGCAGAATGACCAACTGTCTATGGTGACCACTGTAGTCCAGTCCCAAAGGCGATCGATTTAGGCAGGTTCTACTGTATTTAAGTTTATGCCATGGCAGCTGGGGAGAGAGAGAAAATTTAGTTGTTTAAAGAGCAACGGCTCAATAGAGCAGTGGTAACCAGTGCCGTATTAACGCATGGGCTGTAGGGGCTGCAGCCCAGAGTTCTCTTGTAGACGATCCTTTTGAACTATTTTACTGGAGCCTCAAAAACTTTAATCCGCCACTGGTAGTAACACGTTTGTCTACCGCGCCGTTGTCCCGGGTTTGACTCCCAACGATGCCAAAAAAAAAAAGCTTACCAACTCGTCATTGTAGTCCCGGGGTTGGTTTCCTGGGCCATAAGAGGCTCGGATTTCTCGGAAAATTTGGTCTCGGCGGAACGTGACCCTTGCTGTCCTTGCGCCATAAAACTCAGACACAAAGGTTCAATCAAACATTGGTGATTTTAAATTCTTTAAAATTCAACTTTTGACTACTGCATCTCCCACCTTTTATAAATAAAGGAATGGCACTATGTAATTATTGAAATATACACTGTATGTAATTCGTACACTTAAGAAAGAATATGTAATTAATAACATAGATTAAATACTGTAGAACAATTCAGCGGAAAAGGTACTTTACGCGTAGCATTTTAAAGAAATGCACCTAAGTACGGAAACCACTTAACCGCACGGAATTTGGTTACCGCGTCCATGTGCGCTTATGCAATTTTGGCTGTTCAACCACCGACGGATCGGATCTGGTGCATGTGAACCGGGGGCTAAATCCGGTTCTTATATTCTTGAAAGTAAGAACCGGTTGACTTTTTCTTTAGCTAAAGTATTCGGGCTCTTCGCAGAGCCGTAGCCAGGCTAGAATTGGGGTCACGAAAATATTTTTTCTCAAAAATCAAGTATTGTAAAATTTTATTTTAAAATTTTTGTTTCATACGTAATTGCACGTGACAATGTAAATTTTTTGCTGATAAAAATGTATTCAAAATAGCTTTCTACGGTAGATCTTGTGTACATAATGTTTTTTACATAGGTTTGAGTCTTCATATACTTTATAATAAAGATAGGGTAAATTATAGAGAGGTATACTAAAATTTATAAGTTTTTAATGCAAAATTTATTTTAAGAAATTTATTTATTAACGTTAAATATATTAGTCTACTTATATATTTAGTGTTATTAAATATATTAATAAACTATATCAAAACATTTGCGAATTTTAGAAAGCCACCTCTGTGGCTTTCCAGGCGCCGCGTAACAAGCATCTAGCTAGTAAATAGTTAATAAAGCTAAGTAGTATTAATAGTTAAATAAAGTAAACAGTTTTCTGCTATGTGCCTTACAGAAATAAAATAAAAAGAATATAGAACTTCAATTTAACAAATAGAGAAAAAAATAACTTTACAGCTACTTCAAAATCTAATACGTTTAAATTTAAAAAGTTAACGCAATTACTGAATGTACACTAAGCTTGTAGAGTACAAGAGCCTCAGGTTCGCTTTTCGCCTTTTTCGACCAACTAGCTATCTCGCTAAGTATTGCCGAAAGGGTTTCAAATGGCGCTAGTTTAACTACTTTTTAACATTTGATTGCTTGATTTCCAGGGGCGATATAACTGTTAAGTTTCAGAGATTAAGGTTTTTAATGTGTGTCTACATTTACGATCAAATTAGATTTAATTAATATTAATTATTTAATAAAAAATTAGATTCGGCATGTGAGCTCCGAGGAAGTGGGGGAGGGGTTACTTGTGAGTTTTCCTGATTTTCTCAGTCTGTAATGTAAATACGAGCCAATCTCCTAAAAATTCCTCCAATGAGGCAATCCTCTTTCTCTTCAAGAGGTACCGGTGCCTACACGCTCCCCCAACTTCCCAAGTCACGTAATAACTTGAGAAAAGCAACAAAAATTGAATATTATATTCAAATTTAGCCTTCTTATAAAGACCGAAGTATAGGAGGGGGCAACATAGGGTGAAGTCCAGGCCCCCACCACAAATAATTAATAGGCTACGTATTTTTGTACGATATGAAAAGGAATCTTGACTTTGTACCAGCGGAACTCGTAACGTATTTTATGTCCAGCGTATCTATCGTATAAAGTGAAAGACAATACAATGTTTCAGTAACGTATGCAAATATTTTATAAGGGGTTATGGGTGTACTAGGAGGTGGGGAGGGATTCAGCAATCAAAATTTAATTATATACAGGAAAATGGAAAGTCAATGGGGTTATGACTAACCCCTGCTCCCGGTGCTATTACAAATAGTTTTTATGTTACAACTACCAAATATTCAGGGCCGGACATTAGCAAAAGCCATGCCCCCCGCCCCCAAACAAGCAGTTTTTAAACATAAAAAGATAAAAATATTACTACTGCTAGGTTGTACAAATGTGCTCACGAACTTGCTTTACAAGTTTGTAATAATTTTACGAAAGACGCTGATTGGAACATAGCTTGCCTACCCTCTACTCACAAAAAAAATAATAATAATAATAAATAAATAAAGATGCGCTTCGTAACCATTGATTAGTTGTAATATCATCAATCAGATAATAACAATTATAAACACTGTATTAGGGAAAAACGCCACTGAATTCGAAATTTACAAGACGGTGCATAAGCATTACCAGAAAGTTGGGGTGGTGGTATTTCAACCCACAATTCAGAATATTAACCATGTTAAAAAAAAATGCACGTTTAAACCTACGTCAAACTCCCGCAACCCCCCCCCCCCCGCCCTTAGATAGGCAAATGGGACCATGTCTAAGGTTCTCTAGTGCATAATAATTAAAACTGAGGTTTTATATTTGGCTGATTAGGGAGAGATTTAAGAAATAGCGTTAGGCCGCCAATTCTAACAAACTGTTTATCACCGAGCGTAAGAATACTGTAAATTTTACTTTTGTTGTTTGTAACACGGTGAAGACAGCATGCAAAGTTGCCAATTTGGGTTTACCCTATCCTGATAGTATAGAACCAATGAAAAGGTTACCTCGGAAAAATAAACAACCCAGAAGTTACTCGATAGCGCCTATTGGTGAAACTAGTCCAATCAGTGAACAGATGGCTATTTCAAAAATGTTTCCTATGTACGGTGGATTAAACTCACACTGTATATACAAATTCGCATCTCAGTGGGGTGTATGATCCTATCAACCCCCCCTGCGTACCCTAGTTAACGCCTTCGTCCATCGTGGCGTCAACCCTGGTTCCATTCCGATGACATTGTAGAATGTGTGCCGGTTTTTCGTCCACCGTACTTAGGGGTTTGAGTCCAGCGGAAAATTGGAAATGCCTGGGCAAAATGACCTCGGCAGTCCTTGCGCTATAAAATACCAACAATTACATTTTGGTGTTTTAGATACACTTGTGTCCCCCCAAATGTTCATTAATTAAATTCTACCAAATGAATGGGATGAAAGGAACTCATCTCGTTCACAATCGACGCCAGTACCCAGAGGCGCCGAGAGTCAAAGCGGGCCCCAAGCTCACTTCGACCTGCGCCCATGAGCCGTTCCCTGAGCCGAGCCCCCCGCAGCATAGGCCCTTCCCAATTCGGGCCCATACACTTCAACTTCATCCGGGTCCCTGGGCTGCAGTTCCTGCTCCCCCCCACCCCACCACTTCGGCTCTGCCAGTACCTCGGTTTGTATCGCTTTCCCTTTGGCAAAAAATACTTTCGAAATAAGGTACCAAGAAAGAAATTTACCTACAAAGGTTAGACACTTGGGGAAAATAACAAATGAAAAAGATCAGCAAAGCGTGAAATATGTGAGAATTCCTCAAGATTAGGTGCCCCGTAGTGTGGATTTCTCATTGGTTCCACGTGAGCTTTTCCATTCTGCGGAACTTCATTGACAAAGGGTTTTCCAAAAGTTTCAAGTATGAAAAGTGGCAGGCGCACAACATTGACGTTACTTCCGATGGAGGACTGCTGCTAGTGCGTCCGAAAGTTTGGATGAGCTACAATTGCTATTTTACCAGTGTTTAACCTTTTAGCGTGTGAAAGAAATACCTTTGTTGCTTTCCATGGCGGAAAAGAACGGGCAACACACTGTAATGTTTTCGCACATGCCAATTTCTTTTTTGATCCGCCATGAGAAAGAGATCATGGATTATATAATGGAAGTACATGCATTAAAACGCAAGGAAGTGTCTTTGATTTTAATTTAATTGCTTAATCAAGGATAATTAAATTTAATCAACCTTAATTGACATTCCGAATATTTGGCTGTCAAACAAACCTTAGATCTAATTGGTTCGAATTAACGAGATATCGCTGCTTAATGTGATTGAAGATTCGACTCAGTTACATAGTTCGTGACGTCACGAAGGAGCTTACCACCGCGTCTAAGGATCCTATAAAAGGGAGCTGACGCATCCGCCATTCTGATGCCATCGTATACATGGGCGGATTTACCATTCTGCCGCCCCTTCCTACCCGTTGCCCCTCTCCCTAAATCACTGGTAAAAACATAAAAATTGCTACATTCAATATACGCCAAAAACTTTTGTATCGGCAATAAATGTGTTGAAAACGAACTCATCAATAAACATTAAGCAATATTAAATTATCAAACAATAATATAAATCAACGTTTATTGGCGTAGTAATACCAGCGCTAATGTTATGAGATGTTGTCGTTCGTGGCTCAGTAGGTAGAGCCTCCGCCCGGTAAGTGGAAGGCCGTGGATTAAGGTCCCACCGAACGCAGAAATATTTATTTTCTTTCGAACGTTTCACCATCTAATCACGCCATAACATCGGCGCTGGTATCACTACGCCAATAAACGTTGATTGATATTGTTGTTTGATTTAATCTGCGTAGTGTTCGATTTATATAAATAAAAAAAATATTAACTTATATTGAAGTATTATCTGTTCGTGGTATATAATAAATCAGATACAATTTTATTGAAATAGGCTTCTGTTTTTTGCTAAAATTAAAAGCCTATCGAACACTGGTATTTAAATGGAAAGCCTGACGTTTGTCTTCCTTCTAGGCAAAACATCAAATTATATATATCACCATATGGTATTGATTTTGTTAAATCAGACTCAATACACAAAATTTTGCCGCCCTAATCTATAGCCTAGTATAACCTATTGGGAAATACGGCACTGATGCTTCACGTGATCTCATTCACTGCTGTGTTGCAGTTGATTTACGAGTGTGTTATTTTTGATAAAGTAGGGTGAAATAGGTGGTTGTGCCACACTGTAAATCGTTCAAATCACAGGAGGAATAAACACAGAATGTTTAGATTTGTAACAGATCCTGTCAAAGGAAATGTTGTGTTGTGAAACCGGAAGTGTACAACAAAATGGCGGCTGATTCGTCGTCCTAGAATTCGAAGGACACTAACCACGTCTATTTAACCCTACTATGACGTAATGGTAACGCTTTGGTCTATCGTGTTGCTAAGCCAGGTTCGATACCAAATATACCGTAGAACTAGTCTTGTTTCTCCTTAGTAGGAGGTTTGGTTTCGTAGGTAACGAAGGTTTGGTTTCTCGGTAGCTGTAAGTCCCTTAGCTATACTTACGCTGTCAAACGCAAACGACAAATCATGTCTCTTTCTGTCCCTGGTTGCTATTAATCTGTTGAAGTATGTTCAGTAGCTTCTGTTTTTTTTTTCAAAAGATATTTCTTAGCTCATGCCACTTGACGAGTTAAGCTGTCAGAAAGTATGGCGAGAAATACTTGTTCTGTGAGTGTTAAG